>WBNH01005841.1:1664992-1837008 GCA_013401255.1 Urocolius indicus
GACATCAAGCTTAGAGACCTTGGTAATTCTTAAGCAGTCACTGGATGTATGCTTGAGAAGAGGGCTTAGATTGCTCGTCTCCACTAGTGTATCATTCTGTGATTCTATGACATGGACCTGTTGGAATAGATCCAGAGGATGACCAAAGAAATCAACACAACACCTCTCTTAGGAAGGCAGGCTCAAAGAGAGCAGAGGTTGCTCAGTCTGGAGAAGGCTCTAGGAAGATGTTATTGCAGCTTTCCAGTACCTAAAGGACTTTCAGTACTCTAGCACATGGATGTGGTCCCAGCCATGTCCCTTCCAGGTGCGATCACTATCCAATGTTGCACTTTTGGCTGCTGGGAAACTTACAAAGCAAAGCTGTCTGGCTTGCTGGGATCATGTTTAGTTGTTTCAGAGTATTTCTGCCGTGAGGCTGGTGGGGCATTACCTTCCCTCCAGGGGCTGACCCCATTGACAAGGACAACCTTTGCCATGTTCGCTCTCAGGAGCTGCCTGTAGCCATGCTTGGGCAGAGTAAGGGCCCCACTTAGGTGGGCAATGAAGAGAAAATGGCCACTAGTGTTTCCCGTGGGAGAGAAGCACGCAGCTCTCCTGACTCGTTCACCGTTACGCCGTGCTGAAATCCAGCGGCGAGCGCTGGTGCCGCACCGCAGGCCCGGGATGCTGGGCGGGGAGCCGCGGGCGGGGCAGCACGGCACGGCACGGCGNCATCAACTGCTTTTTGTTTTAAGTTAAGCTGAAGTGTATCAGTTTCCCACACAGCATATAACAAGTAGTTTTAATTGTTCTGGATCAGCTGCCCAAGCCTAGGTAAGTAACCATTATTACAGGCCTGACCTTCTGTGTTACAAAGCGATGGCCAAGTCCACAAGACTGATTTCCACCTCACACTGGCTTTAGCTGTGTTAGTCTTGATTTATGTGGCTGAAGAAATCCACAATCAGTGCTTTCAGGAAAGCCAAGATTTTATTTCCCAAAATAAGGGAAGAAAATGTCATAAGTCAATATTTGTATAGCCCCTATGAAAATATAAGGTAGTATTTGAAGTAGTGTTACTTTATTTAGGTAGTTGAGGGAGAAAAGGTCTAAAGGTTTGGTAGGAAAAAAAAAGGGTAAAACAGGTAATCAAATCTTCAAAATATTGACCAAAATAAAAAATATATGTCCATTCCAGCTGCACATCAGTAATTTTAAAGTCTCTCTCTCTCTGTACTCTGTGTTTCATATATTGTTTCCTACACTTTTTGCACTTGTACCTGGGAAGAAAACTTGTTTTGACAGAAAAGATCGGGTGGTAATTTTATCATTGACTCACTTATTTGTGTAGAACTTGAATTACTTGTACTATATAGGATTAAATGCAGTGTTTACAGAAGTGGGAAAAAAGTATTTGACTGGTGTTGGTTCTGTTGTCTTTTAGGAGGTTTTGCAATTCAGTTTCTTTCCATTTCTTTTTTGATGTGACTGAAGTTGGAAAAGCAAATATGGTTCTGTCATCTTTCGGATGAAGAGCTGCAGTGTGGTTGTTGCACATCTATAAGCACCATAACAGGTTTAAAGGATTAGAAAACCTGTCTTTAAATACCCTAGATAGTGGGAGATGGAGTTGTTTTTTTTATTAAGGCTGGGGGTTTATTTGAATCTTTAGTAAGTAAAAGCAAGTAGTAGTTAAACCAAGAGCATCATTTAAGAATGCAGTTCCAGCCACTGAGTGCATGGCTGTTCTCCAAGGAAATAATAAGATTTATGAAAGGAAGGAAAAGAAATGAGTCATGTTTAACAAATCTTCCTTTTATTAATGTTCCTCTCTAACCTTACTAATGGGTACTCAGTCTCTCTTTCTCAGTATACTTGGTGAACATTTTAATTGTTGTTATTATTTGTGGGGTTTGACTTGGTAGCTATTTCCATCACTTAGTTTAAACTAACAAACTGAAAAGCAAGAAAAAAAAAAGCCTGTGGTGTTCTGGATAACAGGAAGGAAGAAAGCCAATGACAATAGAGCAGCTTCCAACCTTGTTGTAGTCCTATTGATCAAAACTGTGCTCTGAAATAAGAGAACTTTGGCTTCTGAGAGTGAAAGCGAGGTAGAGATCCTCCCACTGACCCAAAGTCATCTTCTGAGAGCACAGAGCTAAAGCAGCCAAGTGGTAATTGGATGTGTCTATTACTTGTGTCTGTTTTTCTTAAAAGCCAATGCTATGATGCCATAGAAATGGCTGTGAATATCTGAAAGCCTCATAGGTAGAGGCAAAACTCATTCCAAGGATGGTACGGCAGACGAAAACAGAAAAAAATTGTATTTCTGTCCCATAGTTTTTAACCTTTCCAGTGTTCTGGAATATGTTTGTTTCTCAGACTGTTTTAGAGACAAGCTAGAGTACAATTGATTCTGGTTACTTAGCAATTCCTGTAGGGCATAAAAAGAGCATAAAAATTATGAGTAGCAAGCCTGTCTCCTGGACCAAGGCTTGGTTGACAGTAATAATCCAGGTTCTATTATTTATTTCTCAGTCTAATCTGCTAGGCTTTTGAGCTCTTATTTGGAAATTTTCCAGAACAATGAAGGGTATGGAATTTTACCTGGTGAGGACAGCTGCAAGGCTTGGTAGGCTTTATCTTTTCAGTGTTGGCTTATCTCTGATTTCTGGTCTTGTCTTCTTTTTGTTGCCCCCAGTATCTGCATCGGTAGTATAGAAGAGTGTGACAAGAATAATCTGTATGACTTCTCTGGCAATGTTTTTTGAGCTCTGAAGTGGTAGGAAAGGGCCTTCATTTGCATCAAAAAGCAGTAATCTCAAACAGAGAGAATGGGATTTATGGCAAAATGGTGCTTTTTTTAAATTGACCTTCTCCAGCTGGCTTGATTAGGTGCCGTCACACCCATAATCTGGTGTAGATCTAAGTAGAGGGAGCCATGGGTGTATATACAAGTTTGTAGATGTCCAAGGAAGTGGTATTTTTGGGCTGAGTTCTGCTTTTTTATCCCTCTGTTTGACATTCTCCTTGTATGGTAAGGGAAGTGTGCTTGTGTGTCTGTGGTTCACGGCATAGTTTAGGATGGAAGCCTTGGGTCCAACCTTATTTGCACTAGCTAAAAAGCTGGTTTAGCTAACTTGGACTCATTGCTATGTATGGAAGGACAATGTAGCAGCTCTTTCTGTGGGAAATCCAGTGGAACATCTGGAGGAGATCTCATGATAATTTCCTACACCTCTTACCACATTTGTTAGGCCATTTAATTTCTGAATAATTGTGTGTGTGTTTGCTTCTGCCTTTTATGTCATCTTGCTGAAACATGCCAAGAAGGCTCGCGTCAGTGTCTATAGACAAGTTTGTTAGTCTTGTTGGAAGAAATGGATGTCCTCTAGATAAAATAAACCCACTCCCTGGCTGTTCACCTTCAGGCTATGTTACTCTGTATGTATTCTGCTTAGTCTTGCAAAGCTGTCTGGTGAAGCAAATGTGGCTACCTGCCTCTTCCTTTATTTATATACATAAGAATAGCCTATTTATATGTATAGGGCTCTGCTCTCAAGCCAAGGATGAGCCTGGGACCATGAATTGTTTTGTGTCCTCAGTAAAACAATGCAATAGAAAAGAGATGGTGCTGGGAATCTCTGACAAATGGCAAAAGGTTGGCATTTCTCTTTTTTTTTTTCAAGTATGTCTTTGATTACTGGCTTTTGGAGGATAGTCTGAGGGCAGCTGCAGGATAGATAGCTGAGGAGACAATAGACTGATTCTGCTTTGTCATCAGGAGGAAGGTAGATGCATAGTTTTCTCAGGGGCTGAAGAGTTGTCTAAATGAGCAAAGCATTTTCAGAAAAGGTGAGAATATAGATTTCTGAATATTTTAAACCTTGCACCACCTCCTATGGAGCTGTTCTCAAGAAGCCCTTTCACTTGCACCACAGTCTGATTTATACTTTTAATACTTGAGCTGTAATTTGCATGTCATCCTAGGAGAATGGGCAATGATTAAGAAAACAAAACCAAGGAAAAGCTTTTGAAAGAGCTCGTCTAAGCACTGCTGCTTAAAAATGGTTGTGTCAGGCAGAGGTATTTGATGCCACAATACTACAGGACACAGTTACCTATTTCACAGCATCATCTAGAAATCATACCTAAATAACCTAAAGTCAATAGATGAAAATACAAAGGAACATACTGGGGCTCTGGGATTCTTTAGTGCATTTGCTTCAAACTTAACCGCCTGGATTAAATGTTAGAGCAAATTCCCAAGAAGTTTCTGTAATGTCATTATCTCCCCTGGATAGAATAGCCACTGAGAAATGCCATACTATCCCCTAAAGATCCCTGACACCTCTAGCCTTCCTGTAAGGCCAAGACACCTCTGTGGAAAGCACCTGCTGATGTAAAGGCCTTTGTTATCTGTGCCACTGGAGTCTGCTCCAGGAGGACAATTGCTTGACTTTTCAAAAGTCTTCCTTCTGTTAGTTGTGACAAGAGGGTGAGGAGAAATTTGAGCCATGGAACTCGATTGTCTATCTTTTACTTATATTTCAGAGCTACTTATACAGGCAGTCCAGTTGCCTTTACTTGAGTGCTCATGAGAATAAGTGCTCACTAGTGTAAGGATCTTACACACTTTATATGTCATTGACTCAAACCTGTTTTGCCAGAGTTGCATTTGAATCACTGCTTGGTGTAAGCAGCATAAAAAGTCTCCCTCCTCTGACAACCGATCAGGGAAGAAAATGGATCCTGACAAGTGTTGTCTTCTGTGAAGTTCTTGAAATATTCAGATACTGTGAAACACAAGTACAAAGGTTTGTGTAGGGCTGTGTTAGATGGTACAGAAATACCCACTAGGGGCATCATCTGTCGTATACTTCATAGGTCCATGAAGCACAGAGCTGGTCTCTGTGGGATTACCAGTGTGTTACTAGTTTTTGTTCCTGGGGAGAACAATTAAAAATTATGTCTGTGATAAAGTCATCAGTTGTGTTCAGTTGGGAATGCAAGTGAGATGCAAATCTAACACTGCTTTCTAAGCAAATCATGGATCCTGCCAAGCCCTGTTCTGCTGTCAGCAGCTTGTTGTGTGGACAGTGACAGACGTTACTGGTTGGATGGAATAACTTGCTCAAATAGGTTTTTATGCCTGCAGCAATGATCCAAATTCTTCTCAGCTCACCCATGCACTTAGTCCTATTGAAATCAGTCGTCTAAATTAATCTATGCTATTGATTCAGAAGCATCAGCACAGCCAGAAGTTATCAGTATAGTAACTGCAGTAGTAAATTTGACCAAATGAAGGTTCTTCTGCCCCAGGATGAACAGTGTATTGGCTAGGTATGATGATGTATATGCAGTATAAAAGATGAATTAATGCTATATTTCTGTACTGCATTAGTATGGTTGAGAACAGAATCCTTCCTCCTTGAAGGTTTGGGAGTGATTCCTTTTTCTAGTAGAGACCTGGTGAGCTTTGCATTTCTGTCTCTGATCACTTCTACTAGAGTCTTGTATTGCTTCTGTGTTTGCAGTTTGGCTCCAGTTTGTGTCTTGCAAAAGGAAGTATGTAGACCAGGAGGTCAAATCAGCAGCCTTACTGTCACTGTCTCGCTCCTAGTATCTGAGCAAGCTTTGTTCAGAGATTGATTTAGCTATTTCCACAGCAATGCACAATACTATCTACCTACTATGGAGAAAAACTGAATCCTCTTCTCACACTGTGTCTGTAATATGTGCTGCAGGATACAACCCCCCCCGACTCCTCAGCCAGTGCATGCAGGTAGAAGCCCTTTGCTTTTGACCTTTGAGATCTGCTTTTGCCTGTGACAATTTTTGTCTCAGTTTGACAGCACTGAATTGGTGCCTAACTCACGGAGTCCAACTGGGATCCAAAAACTAGGCTTTTCCTCAGGATTTGATTAAATAACTATTTGTAATGTACATGTGCAATTAAACACATATGGGTTGTCTGAGTCCTTGCTGAATGCTTTAACTACTAGTATGTTATTTAGAACAAAAGGACAATAATATAACTTTTCCTTAGGTCGAGAATAAGACCTGTGCTGCATCCTTTAGAGCTGTGGGTCTTATGTGGACAAATATTTTCAGTCTTGAAGGCATGGATGGGACTTTTCCTTCTCACCTTTTCAGTATCCTCTGTTGACTAGCCTCATGCTGAGTCTCAGCCAAAGGCTTGCTCTCTCCCTAGAGAAAAAGCACATCCTTCCTGCAAGCACTCAGCTTGGACCCCAAGTGCTAGCACCTAGGAGTTATCTTTAATGTGTTAGAGAACTTTGGAATGCATCAAAACTGGAACTTGGGCAAGGTCACACACAGTCTCCAATTTCTGTTTTGCACAGCCCAGATTATCATCCTGGCCAAGGTCCTGCTGTACTATTCACAAAGCAAAAGAGGCTTTGCTGCACAGAAGCTCATTTCTCTTGGAACATACCCACTGTGATAGCTGGAAAGCCTTCTCCTACAATATTGGGGAAGTTTTCTTCTTGTTTTGTCTCTGGCATTTTTGGTGGGGTGCTAGGGTTAATTGTTTGTTTTTCGTTGGGAGTCTTTCCACTGGTTTTGTATTTTCTTTGGCAATAGGGCCTTGCTGCCCTTTTGGAAATTGAGTTTATTTTTTTTTCTACAGCTCTCATATGCCTCTAGGAGGTGAAGCTTTTGTAAATAAAAATGCATTTTTTGTTATATTAACTCATTTTCAAGCAAGCCTTGTGTTGTAGAAAAGATTGGTGGTATTCTTTCCTGTGCATACTGAACTGAAGGCAGTGATAAGTCTAAAAATATCCCCAATTGAAATAGCACAGTATAACCCAAAGGTTAGTCTTCCTCAGGATTCAAATTTGCAGTTGCTTTATAGATTCCTTGTAAGGCAGATTTCTAGCCATCCAGCCATGTGTAAAATGAGGCTATTGCTAGCTGCAAAATTTTGCATCTGCAAAACTCAATCCCATTGGTGACTATCCCAAGCAGAAACCTGCTGATGAAGGATGCTGATACCCATTGTGCTGGTGTCAGCTGGCCTGTGAGGCTTACATATTGCTGTGTTTGTGTTACAAGCACTGTACTGGAGGTGCTGAGCAGGGATTAGGTACCATTCACACCTCTAATAGGAAAAACAGATTTTGCTATTACAGAGCTGTTAATCCTAAAACATGATGATAGATTGCAGATGGCTCTCTGTAACAGATGGGAGTGGAGTATGAGGTTCGAGTGAGCTGATCATGTTCAAGTTATTAAACAACCTAATACTAAGCTGCCTGACTGCTGAAATAGTCAATGCTTACAAATTACACAAGCAATTAATAGGTTTGGTTTGGAAAAATGGGTGGTAGAGTGGTTTAAGTGTTAGCCTGTGTTAACCTTGCACTTGGAAACCACTTTTGGGGTTTTTTTTTTTTTTGGTAGTTCTGTTACATAATTTCTGTGTCACATGGAGAATCCCCTGAATCCAGGTCTGTGACTTTAGGCTTCTGACTTCCAGCACCATCCCAGGGGTGGGGAGCTTGCTTGTGTATTTCTTCCCGGTGACTCATCTTTTTCCCACTTTTTAATGATCTTTTGCATCTGCTAGATGCACTTTTGCAGTGCTCTCAGTGCCTGAAGAATGTCTTTTTGTTTATTCTTTGCTGGTACTTTAGGGAAGAGTGAAAAGATCTGCAGGTATTAATTAGAAATATCCCATCTTTCTTCAATTTAATATCTGGCAAAGTCACTTGATATATACTTCCTGGGATACTCCTTTAGACGTAGACCTGAACGTGTCAGTACCTGCACTTTGCTCTCAGCTACTCCAGCTTTGAATACATAAAACCAATAATGTATTATTTTAGACTTGTGCCAGCCTTATCCTCCTCCTGAAATAAGTCCATCTGGCTCAATGCGTTTTCATTCAACAGAGGATTAATTCTGGAAGGGAAGTGGCTTTTACAATGTGAGTATCCATGGGGTTATGTGTAAAACCTTTTGTTTCCTGAAAGAGTCAGCTTGGTATGGTTCCCACATTCACAGCCATGTTCCCATTGCAGGCCTGCAAAACAATTTAGCCAGGTTACAGAGAGTCCTCTTAGCTGAGGTCAGGGAATTAAGAATTTTGTCTGTGATTCATTCTGAACCCGATCTGCCTAAATACTGGATTCTTTGTCTCCCTCTTTCTGTTACACATTAAAAAGTTCACAGAGTAAGAATTTTGAGTCTTCAATGCACAGTGAGAAGAGCAAACAGAAGACATGGAATTGGGAGAGAAATATTCATGAGAGAACAAAGACATGGCCAAACTTTGAAGTTGGGTGGTACAACCCAGCAAGTCAACGGACAGGAGCTGAGTGATGCAGCCCTCAGAGAAGGCATTGATCATTGCAGAGGGCATTTTTGCATATGTCACAGGACTAGTTGTTTAGGCATCTCTCATTTTAATCATATTGACACGCAGCTGGAGCAAAAACACTGCTGTCTTACAGACACAATGGAGGCTGTGGAAGAATGAGACCAGTGAAATACGTCATAAACTTCTTAAAGTTGCTTATAGTCAATGAAGTAAGCATGGGATTAGTGAACTGCAGTCAGAGTCCAAGCATGAGCCATGCTAGGACTGCTCTTACCCTCAGGAGAGGTGGAGTGAGTTCCCCAGCAGAGCACAATGTACAGCAGATTATTCTGGTAAAGCCTGTAACACAGTTTGACAATTCATGTTACTGTAGATTGTTGATAACTATTCTGGGCCAGAATTTCAAGTGATAAACGCTGTCTCTGGCACAGCCTACTTGTGCCAGTGGAGCAGCAAGATCAGAATTGGGCCCAAAGGATGGGACAGCTAATGCAGGATCAGCACCAATTAGACATGCATAGGCAATATTCTTTGTGATGGTAGGCTGAGATCTCCTCTGCACACCATACTATCAGAAAACAAAACTGGATATTTCTGGATAGAAATTTATTTTAGAAGAAGAAACCAGCGTGTAATCTCTTGGTTTTGTCTCTGAACTGGAAGGAGATGCCTCTAATCTGTTTGATGGATGATAGTGCATGCCTGTGGCTTCTTTGTGCTAGATGTGTGTGTCTCAGCATATGGGTGTGAAACTAGGGTTGATTATTTTCAAAAATATTTTGACAAACACTGAACTGAGAAATCCTGTTAAAAAAAAAACCAAAAACAATGAAACAAACCATATAAAGCTTTAGTTTGATGCTTTGCTGATGAGGCAGTGTAGATTTGGGATCACACCTTGTTTTATGTTCCTTTCAAAGGTAGGGAAGGAAAAGCACCCTTACTATAAACAGTCAGAAAGATTCATTTCTTAATGAATGTCAGAGGAAACAGGCAGATCTGAAGGGAGTGGTGTGGCCTGGTGTTATGTCTCTCTCTCTTCCTAAGGGGAAAAAGTGCTAATTGAGTGAGCCAGGTATTTACATTTGGATTGTTTTTAACATGGTATCTTTACCATGTAGTTTTAAAGTAGCTTTAAATGGGTTCACAGACATAACTCGTTGTTTCATTAGGAATCTCTCAATCTGTGACTAAAAGGCATGCTGGTATATCACTTAACCTGGTTCTCATCATTGCTGCTAACACCTGGTGAGATGCATGTGTAGACTCATAGAAATAGGAACTGGGGGCTAAAGGAGCAGTTTCGGCTTTATAGAAAATATTTATAACTGCTGAAGTACAAGACCTAGACCTAGGAGACCTGGATTTCATTTTTGGGTGTGTCATTCCTTTGCCCTTTAGCTGTGATGCTTGCGCATCTTTCCATCCTTTTCATCCTTTATCTCTGTCCTTTGTTTAGCCAAGGATATCTGAGTCCAGACCAGTCAGAGCAGCATCTTACCTTTGTGATATTGTTAATCAATGATGTAAATAACAGCCAGACATCCAACAGACCTAGACATGCAGTAATTACCACTATTAATCCTGAAAACAAGTGTGTGGTTTCTCGAGCAGCAAAAGCAAGAAAGTTGACTGTCTTCTGGGTTGATATCCTAAAGGTGAATTCTTGCTTGGTCTCTAATAAGTCTCTTGTATTTAATCTTTCTCTGGACCTCTTCTCTCAGTAGGAATGTTTGAATGCTACTTTATTCCCAGATGTTGACTTTTGTGACACTTGTAGAAATGTAATTTTTGGAGAACCTCTGACTGTCTGCCAAGCTTTGGCTTAAATTAGACACAGCCGTCAAGCTAACAAACAGAGGTGAGGGAAAGGTATGAGAGAGGGAAATAGACTGATAGACAAATGCAGACACTACGATTCCACAAAACTTTTTTCTTAGCAAAGCAGGCTAAAAATTGCATTGGTGACAAATGGGGTTTTTAGTCATTTAAATGGAAACATGAAAATTCAGACCTTCACACTGAATTCCTCTGCTTGATCTATTAATTGGTAATATGTTAATACAAGCATTTTTTCTCTGCCTTCCTGCTTATTTCAGTTAATAACTATAGCAGCATGAAATTTCCCTGACACTATACCAGTATAGCAGGAGAGTCTCCTGTATTTTAAGCATCCTAAAATGTCAGACTTGGGTCTCACTAGCTTGTATTGTTGCCTTTCAGTAGTGAGTGGCTAATTAAATGATGCAAGGAGCAGAGCAGTACTGAAATGCTGCTCTTTACCAGGCAGCGTGAGGTATGC
Organism: Urocolius indicus; assembly: GCA_013401255.1. Classification (NCBI taxonomy): domain Eukaryota; kingdom Metazoa; phylum Chordata; class Aves; order Coliiformes; family Coliidae; genus Urocolius; species Urocolius indicus. The sequence continues at coordinate 1,675,624 of WBNH01005841.1, forward strand.
CCTGCTGCTCAGTCTAGCAGATATCTTTCATAGCCCAGGGGGCTTGGTGTTGGCTTCCCAGGGACCATTTCCTGCTGGAAGTCTCTTTCTGCTTATGAGAAATGTGGGTCTGACCTGGAGTTGGAGCACAGCTGGATAACACACCTGCACTGTGTCCTTGAGGAGTAATGAGTCAAAGCTATAAGCTCAGACCTCACTTGCCAGAAATTCACACTCTGATTCATACCCATCTCCTCACTGAAGGATCTTCTCTTGTATAAAGGCATCTTCTATCACTGTCTTCATTTCTGTGTTTACTGTGTAATTTAGCATCTTATAATGCAGTCATAAGCACAAACCTGAGACACACCAGGGGACAGGAACATTCATTCTTTCATGGAATTTCTGCATGAAATGAAGCAAAGCATGAAGAACAATCGAGTCTCTGAAAACATGGATTTCTTTTTACATTGCCTTGGTGGAAACCAGTTAAGCACCATTGCAGTCAGTGGCATTAGGAAGCTAAATTGGAGAAGTCTGAGCTATCATTTCAAAACCTCAACCATTGTCTTTATAGATGATTCAGGTTCTATACGTGTGCGAGAGCTTTAAGCATGCTCTGTAGGTGGATCAAAGTAGCATGTTGTTACCAAATACATCTTGCCTTTATCAAACAAAGCTCACTTCTTCCCACAGTGAGTTTGTCAGGGCCTAAACTAGCTGTAGGTCACAGCCAATTCATAAAAAAACCAACACGCAATGAAGCCAATCTTGTTAATAATGAATCAGGTAGTACAGCAGGGCTGGTTTTTAAAGTGCCTGTAACAGTGGATCGTAGCTTTCTCGCTCTTGAAAGTCTGAGTCAATTTATCTTTATATCAACAATAAACCAGAAAGGACAGAAATCAAAGTAAGCAATGTTTTTATTACCGCTTTTAAATAAAACATTGTGTCAATATTTTTTCCCTAACATTACATCTTTATTTTCTCAAATTTATTAACAATTGCTATTTATCCTCAGTTCTCCTTTCTGTTGCAAAGCCATTTCATTCTTTGATTTACTTCCACCAGAGAACATGGTACCCAATTCTTGTTCTTTTTCCCTGATAAATCCCTGATTAATTGTATGTTATCAGCTATCCATGCAATGTTGTGGCTTTCATTTCTAAATAGGCTTTCTTTCATGAATTTCAAGAGTGAAAACTTTCCCCTCTAGAGCCAAGGCACTTTAAAACCATGTCTGATTCTCACCACTGTGGGCTCTTACTCCTCCTTTGTGAGCAGGGGAGAATCAGATCTTTAGTTTTGGCCTGTCCTCTAATAGATCTGCTATAAATGTGGCTGCAAATTTATCTCACCAATTAAGAGAATTCTGCACAGTAACCTTCTTCATCTATCCATAGCTTCAAAAGTGACATCAATTGATTTGTAAGCATTTGGTTTAGATGCTTGATTCTGGGCTGTATTTTTGCAGTTTGAAATGTGTTCTGTGTTTGGTTTTAAGCTGATTTGTCCTGCTGATAGAAAAGTGAATCATATGCCTCTTAAGAGGCTGATGGAAGGAAGCACTGCAACCTGGCATTGACAAGCAAGGCACAGCTGTGGTGCATGTTAGCATGAGATATGAAAATAAGGTGAAGGGAGTAAAGAGGAGGAAAAGCAGAGATGCAAGTTCTATCTCAAACCAAATTTCCAAGCCAAACTCCCTGAGACATGTCAAAGATGTGCCTGAAAAAGACACACACAAACACAGTTCAAGAAAAATACCCATATCTACAGATGTAAAATAGGCAGTCTGTCAGGAAAATGAGTATGCTGTGAAGCCAGCTATCAATATTGCTGTGTAATGATGCAAAAGAAAAGTATGTCACCTTTAAAGAGCCTATAAGGCAATATCACACTGAAAGGAAAATGGAGGAATCAAAACTCTCTCTGGATCCTGTCAAAACCAATATCCAAATTAACAGATTTTCAAGTGTGGACCCTTGAAGAGATCCGATGGAAGTATTCAAAATCCCATGTCCTCAATGGCAGCTGACCTATCCCCAAGGAGAAATGCTGAGAGGCAGCACAGAGAGAGTCATCACAGCTCTGACAGAACTGGAGACTATTTCAGATGGTTTGGTTTTCTCAGGGCAAAAATACTGGACAGTAACACTTGGAGCATTGAAGGGAGAACCTGATGCAGGTGTTATTGTTGTCTCATTATTGTAGTTGCATTGCCAGAGGTGGACTGGGTGACTAATTTCACAGTAGTGGAAAATTGAGATCCTGCTTTCAAGCATGATGTGATTTTGACTAGCAGCTGCTACGTCTGAGTTTAAGTTGTCGTGTGTAAAATGGGTTGAACAACCAGGAACTTTTCAATCATACAAATGGCAAGTGGTGTGTGCAACTCTGTTATTGGGAAAGCTGTCTGTGTGATTATGTTAGTTTGATTTAATAGCAGGTTGTTTAGGTAAATGAACAGGGAGGCATATGAATGTCTGCAAATGATGTATAGCATGATTGCAAAATGATGCAAAATGATGCAGACTTGGCTGGTCTTCTCAAGAGCTCACCAAACACCTTTGAGCACAGAGAGAAGAGTCTTGCTTAGTCTTGGACACAATCTCATCTGAGACAGAATTCCAATGATGCCTGACTGAATCCTGGTCTGAAAGGAAGTAATTGGTCAGGCCTGGCAATGTTGGATGTAATACAGTCTTTGGTTAGTTTAGACTTTAATATCAGCACAATAGAGTCTAGAGTAGTACAAGCCTGCATGGGACCTAAAGTTAGCTAGGTAATCTTTTTTTAGATTCTTTGTATTTAAAGATAATTTTTTCCTTACAAAGCCTAACCCTGTGGGATTTACTGCTGTATTTGAGCTGGTCTGAGAATAGACCAGTCATTGATTCCTCATCCAGAAAGGAGTACTTTTAATGATTAGGAATGTGCAGTAGGTGCAAGAAAATGCCATTGCATCCAGCAGCATCTTTTCAGCTGTGGACATCGTCCTGTCAGACCTTGGGTCAGAACTCCCTGAGACAGTCTGCCACTTCCTTTCCCTATCTCTGCTTCACACAAGCAAACTTCTTGGTTTTCAAAACATTTTTCCTCATTTGTGAAATGAAAGCCCTTCAACTTGGCTTGTAGCAGCTTGTTCCTGAGTCTAATTAAACAGCCCCATGGTTTTAGCTCTTGCACCTTGAAACTTTTCAAGGAGAAGTCTCTTTCCCTTTCTCTATGAAAGCTCTGTTATTGTTTTAATGGTCACTTTCCCCAGGAGTTCTCACCTCCATTTCCCTGGAAAAATTAAAGAAAATCTAATATATTGATACAGATGATCCATTTCATGTGAGTCAGTGACACTCTGACCGTGACAGTACCAGAGAATTCATTGCTGCAGGAGGCCATTGAAACCAATATTAGTGGCTGGTTTTTAAAGGACACTGGGTAGTTTTAAGCCCTATTTCTACCTGTCTGAGTTAAGATAATGAGGGTAATCTAATATTATGCTTCAGGGCTTTAGTTACCTGCCTGTGGGGTTCAGAAGGGGACTCTGCTTCCAGGGACTGTGCAGAGTTTAATTGGCAAAGTGCTTTATGATTTGTGTTTCATTTTCTCCAAAGCCTTAGGTATTGGCTATTGCCAGAGGCCAGGTAGCAAACTGATGTCACTCAGATTTTGTCTCCTTTTAATATCAGTGGGCTGCCAGGCAGCTATACCAACATTTCAGCTTCCTCACTCCCAAATCCAGATTTATGCCATCACCAGAGCAGTTTTCTGGCTTTCCTCCAAAGCTCTGAAGAGAAAAATCCATTTCATATGTTTCACCAGCACAAACCACAAGTTATCTGGGATTTTAAAACTTAAATCTTTAAATCTTGGCATTTAAAATTATACATATGAGATGGACTCTCTTTTTTTTTTTTGATTCCTCACAATTTAAGTTTAAAAAGTTTATTACATAGATCTCTCTTGCTTAAGGATCCCTACTCTTTAGGAATTTTTTGTTTATATCTGACAGAACTGGGACATCTCTCATTATCTATGGGCTTGGGATCAATGTCCTGCCTCATAAACGAGCTTTTCATCTCCAGTGGTCTGTGTGGCTCCTATTTCTTGATCCTTCCAGTCATCAATCTGTTTATCTCTTCCTGAATTATCTGTTGTAATTAGAATACATTTTCTCATCTCAAGGGGAAACCAGCTCCAAATGAGTATTCTATAAAAGCAATTACTTTTGATATTAGATATCTGTACATAAAAACACAGTATTTCTTCCAATTAAAAAGCACTAATGAATCTTGTGTCTAGAGAGGGAGTATCCTACGCAATGCTGCTGTTTCTGCTAAGTCACTGAACAAAAAAATTAGGTCTGTAAGAGGACTGATGAATCCAGCAATGATGTGTGCCACACCTTAGAATAGTAGATCAGAGAGAGAAGATTTTTGTGCAAGGATGTATCAGGACTATTGTGTGCATTGATGGGATTGATCGTTCCCCACGTTGTACCAAGACAACTAACACAATTTTTCCTATTATGCTCATCTCCTTCATTACATCTTTTCCTTTTTTAATTCTTCAGATATTCCTCTTCTCTTCCTTAAAGGCTTAAGTTGTGCATTCACAGTCCTGTGTTTGGCATGGAGTAGCTTTACCAGACATCTCCATGGACTGCTTTCTTCTATAGACATAGGAGTTGTGCTGAGCCTTCTCATCAAGAAACCCATCTAACGTATATCAGAACTGCCATCTTTCATTGTTTCAAAATAACCTGAATGAGTAGGGAGTTTTTATCACAAGATTTTCTACAAAAGGAATCAGTTCAGAAACATCTTGATCATGTTATTTTGGAGAAGACTGTAAATCCTCTCCCTAGGTTACTTTCCCATAAGAATGTCTCCTTTCATCCCCAAGAAGCCATATGTATGGAGGGCACACTAAGACAGAGTCTGTTTGATGGGGTAGAAAAGAAGATACTCCAGTGGGCTATGAAACAACTTGTTTTCTTGCAGTTATGACAAGGATGAAAATCCACAAGCCACTGCTGCACTGCAATCTCTGTCTCTTTTGCTGATCCATGTTGTCTTTTTCCTTGATTATCTTTCTGCATCTGTTCTTGTCTTCAGAATTGATAACAAGCTCTTTGAAGTAGGAACTGTCTTTCTGGGCTTATGTAGAATCTGCTGCAATGGTGTCCTGAATCTAGACTACATGCTGTTTTGGCCAGATCCTGTCCTGGTAGAGCTTACTATAAAGGCTTTAAGGATTAGTGCATCAATACAATACAGGCATAGTGTGTAGGATGGAATAAGTGTCAGCTTCCAGTCCAAATGCTGAAAGCAGCCCTGAGCATTTTTATGGTGTTTTCCATCTAATGTACTTTGAGCACTGGACAGATATACATAGACTATGCCTCAGAGTGTTCTCTGCAACCAGGCAATGTCCTTATTTTAAAGTAGAAGAAAAACAGGGCAAAGCAGTTAAGGGACTGGATATTACTCCTCTTTCCAGATAATTTATCCTAATCTACATCATTTCCAATGGTCTTGATTCTGCACTCTCTCTGCCTGACTGGCTTATATGGGCAGAAAAGGAACAGCCCTCCCACAGGCAGAGCTGCCAGAGCACTTCTCTTCACCATCATTCAGCAGTCTTCTCACAGAATGATGACTTACAAGATTGTCAGTCATCAGTGGATGGAGGTTGAGAAACACTGCCATGGGCTTCAACTTGAACAGACAGAATAGTCTAAAGATGAGGTCAAGGTAAAAAAACATACTGCACCTTCCAACTTCTAGAGCCAAAAAGCTGCACATCAAGTGCTTCAGTTTTGCAAGTTATTGTTCTTTCTTTTTCAAACTGTCAGGATACTGTTTGTTTTCTCCCTGGTATATCTTCAGAGATACTTGGGGTTGATACTGGGTATGAGAGGACATAAATCTTTCAAGCAAATGTACAGTAAACTTGATTACAACTATAAAAAATAGGGTTGTATTAGGGTTTTCAGATAAATGGAAGCACCGGAGTCTTTTAAATTGGACAGAGTTTTGTTTGTTGCAGAGAGTTGGAGCCTGTGTCCCTGTGGAGGGTGATTTGGTGAATGTTTCTGTAAATAAAACTAAATCTCATCCACATATAACATTCCTTGTATCTCAGAAAGAAACACCTTTGATATGGACAAATTCAAATCAGCTGTCTGGGCAGCAAATCTTCTATATTATGTAGGCTTACTGCAGAGTCGTGGTAGGAGAAACATTTGGGATATGGAAAGATGGAATATGCAGAAATTAGGGGCCAGGCTCTGTTTAACATTTAGATTGAATCATAAGCTAGACACTACTGACTCCTTATGCTGCATGCTACTGTTTGCAAAGTTGACTGAAACAGTGTCAAATAGTGAAAAAATTTCAAATAAAACCTTCCCCCTCCCCCCCAGGATATTGTTGATCATTTTGCTTGCAACTGCACAATGGTTTTACTTTTCCAGGTTGAATTTTGGTGCACTGAGCTGCTAATGCATTCAGCAAATTTATGCCTATGGAACAAAACATTTATTTTGTCATCTCTAAAGCAATAATCCCAGAGAGCTATTCTTTAGCTATGTTCATTTCTTTATTAACCATAGCTTGTGCAGTATTTATGGGAGTTAAGGGAAGAGGCAGATATCTGGTTTTGGCAATTTTTTACGTAGGATCCTTTGGTAAAAATGAAGGATAGAGTATGGGAGATGGAGGAAAAAGAAGGCACAAGCTGTGAAACTTTGCTCAGCATTTTGGCAGAGTTCATGTAGTGTCATAGGATGGAGAAGAGAGACATCCCATTCTACATTTGACACTATATGATAGTGCCCTATACCATTAGACATGGTACATTACAGAAGATGCATCAACATTACAGAGGATGCATCAACTTTTGATGGTGTAGGCCGTTACAGACTGAGGGAGGCTGCTTGTTAATTCACAAATTAATCACAACAGGACAAGAACTCAGGTGGTCACTGGTTCTGGTTTCTGTCTCCACCAGCATATCTTGTGCAGTCCTGGAGAGGTCTTTCTTTTCTTTGGTTTCTGCCCAAAAGTGGGTTGGGAGGCTTTGCAGTAGTTCAGTAACAGTTGCAAAAGAGCTCCAAGTACTGTAACTTTCTGTACAGTTAAGGTTTCTTTGTCTTTGGTACCAAGATGAAAGGACATGTGAACCTATATAAACTAGTGCAAAAACGTTATCCTGGAACACCTCAGTGGCTAAAGTATCCAAGGTAGAAGGAGATGGTTTATTTCTGAAAGAGTTCTTCTTCCCATAGTGAATCTTAAGTCCTAAATATGCACCTTTTGCAAGTTAGTAAATAACTTGTGTACTTTTTATACAGAGGTTTCAAATAAATTTGTAAAAGTAATTCTTGCTTAACAGCTCAATTTGAAATAGAGACAAAGCTCACGTCACCTTTTCTCTCAGCTATGCCCCATAGAGCCCCTCCAGTATGTCTCCCCCAGCACCTACTCTGGGCAGCGTACTGAGCTGAGCAGCCGATCAGTGTTGCTGGGCTGTGCCAGATGGGTATGAGAAGCAAGACACTGTTTATGTGGTTGAGCCTTACTCTCATGTAAACATGTTATTTTGGAAAACTTGTTCCTCTCAGCTACAAACAACAAGACACTTTACACTAACACCTACTATTAACTCCTGAAGGAGGAAGACCAATTTTTTCCTAGAGATAAGCCAGGCAGTGAGATTTTAGCCTTCACATGAAGCTTCTCATTGTGACAGAACAGGATTACAAAATGAGTACAATACCAGTAATTAGAGATGGAAGCATTAGAGCTGATTCACTAGATGCAACTAATTTAATACCTGGTGGTTTTGTATAGACCTAGCTTAAAAAGATGTTGTAAGTTGAGTCTTGTCACTGAACCTATTCTAGAGTCTATTAACATCTTTCCTTACAAAGACATAACTGGAAGTGCTAGAAGTCAGCTTTGTCAATCTATGTAGAGTTGCTATTGCCCCCAAATTCTTTATTACTTTTTTTTCTCCCATGGTTAAACTAGGTTCAAAAGATTTTTATTGCCTTACAAGGTATATGCAGGGATGTTTTCAACTGAGAAATCAAAATTAGAAAAGGAACTCACTGATGAGTTTTGTTTCCTGTTTAAAAGAGAGAGAAGTATTTCAGGAGCTGTAGGTAAAACTGCAGGGTGACTATGCTTGATTTGTTTAGAAGGGAGTATTTTATTGTCTCTTTTTAAGGTGCTAGGAACTAAAATACTTTTGTACAAATGGTCTAAGTGTAGAAAAAGCACAGAAGTTTGGCTTTGGAGCCCTTCTCTGTCTCATACTGAGGGAGATCAGCAAGGGCATTTCAGAGATATTGCAGCAGTTCTGTCAGTGTTTATGGTATCTGGTGACATTGGTGATGGATCTGGCCTTGTGATTGTGCCCAACATCCCTGGTACCAGCTGGACAAACTGGGATGAGGTGTGAGAGCACAGCTGCAGCTTCTGAAGGGGAGGTGGCCTTGCCAGAACTGGCAAGAAGGCCAGAAAAAGGCTAAGAACAGACTTGTGCTATTGTGAATGTGGATGTATAATTATTTTCAATTATTTCTTCTTATTTTGAATTGTCAAAAGGTTAATTATATCTGAGAACCTTGGCTGAACCTGATTTACAGCTGCCTGTAACTAGGATGCAAATAAAAACCCCAAACAAGTAAAATAATCACAGATGTAGTTTGATTTTGCTTTTGCTATAGTTTCTCACATAAATCTCTGCAGTAATTCTCCCACTGTGACAAGGTTTATGGTGAAAAATAGAAGGTCTCTTTTCCTAGAAAATTATGCATCCTGCAGAGTAATTAATCTGGTGAAGAAACTAAGGTTCATTCTGCTCTCCATTCTCCCAGCAATTTCTGTCTTACACAGAAGTCTCTGCAGTGAGAGCAATAAATTTGAAATGAATGACAGACAGTAATCATTTGTGACCTCATTGTCATCTGCAGCATTGAACTGGGTATGACTGATCCCAGTGTATGGGCTGTAGATCTCTTTAGTCTAAAAATTTTAAGGAAGGGCATGTTTAAATATAGCAGCTCACTGGGCATTATCACTGTTGTTCCTGCCAGTCCCATTTCGGAGTTGGAAGTGTGGCCACAGGGTTACACTATCAACAATGCTGCCCACAATGGCTTCATAAGCCATGGAAAAATGGGTGAAATGGGTGCTAATTAGAACCATAAGTAAGTAAATGAAAGATTAATGGTGGATCTGGAAATCTGCAACAAGCTTTAAAGGAAGAGAAAGTAGTGCTCTCATCAGATCTGCTTTGGTTAAAACCCACGTAGAAGCTGGAAGACAAACCAGAATGTGTTTTCCATCTGTCTTTTTTAGGTTTTATACTGTTACTCATCAGTGTAGGACCTAAACACCCAGCATATAAAATCAATACCAATTGTCTCTCTGCTGAGCAGCAGTATTTCCAGAAACATATCCCTTTCCTTGTTGTTCCAGTAGGCGAGACCCATGGGAATGAATTTTCCTGTGAGCTGTCCCTGAAGGCTGGCTGGGTTTTTGCTGAGCAGAAAACATCCAAGCCCTAGGGCACAAATAACTTGTTCTTTTGCTGACTCCTTGTCTTTGGCAGCCCACCTGTGCATCCTGTGGGAGCACTGCTGTAGAGGATTCTGCTCCTCAGTGCCCTCTCAGGTGGTGTTCCTGTGTTTGGCATGCATGAAGGCTACTGATGAGATAATTCTGCTCAATCGTCCCAGACTACCCTCAGATGATGGCCAGGACGATACACCCAAAGGTGTGTCTTGTTTACCAGCAGCCTCTGCTTCAATCAAACCTGGGGGACAATGTCTTGCATCACCTGCCTCCCCATCCCATGTCTTAAGACCAACCTGTTTTTTGAGAAAATGCCGCTGAACTGGCACTTCTTTTCTCTCTTTTCACAAAAGGCTGATCAGTGCAGACAGCTGTAGATTTTGGGGGCTAGCAAGATATGATCTTGATTTAAGTAATCATGAGGCAAAGCCCTCTGTTGAGGAAACATTTGCCGAAGCAACAGGTAATCCTTCAAGATGAAAAATGTTATCTCTTGACCAGCTAAACAGCCATACATTGAAGGACATTGCCTGTAATTACTGCATTTAGCATACACACACATATAAAATGTACTGTATACATTGTTCCTAAGAACTTCTGGAGACACTTTAGTGCTTTTCTTGAAGAATGAAGCAATGTGATATCATTTATTTAATTGCTGCTCTATATTGGTCAAAGTTACTGCATTGCTATAATAACTGTCAGTGAGACTAGGCTACAATCTGGGTAACAAATGGGGAAAAAAACCTCACAGCAATATGCTCTGAAAGTAAGTCAAACATATGATGACTCTTCCCTAGAACAAGATCAGATTAGCAGTTTGAAGAGATAGAATATCAGATGTAGGAAAAAGGTATATAAAATAATTGCCATTATGCATGGTTTGGAAAGCTGTCACATTTTCTCATAAGAAAAATAGCAAAGTGTTTGATGCTCCCTGTGAGTTGGAAGTTTCACACTCCTTTTACTTGTGCTGCAGATATGCAAGTGTTTTGTTCTGTAAACTGCAGGAGCATATAGCATAAAGAATAAAGTTTTCAATTGTTGGAATGAAATTGTTGCTTAAAGTCAAATGAGCACATCATGTCTTGGAGACTCCTGTCAAAGCAGGTCAGTTAACTCTAATGAAGTCATCTTCAATTTGCTTTGATGTAACATCAGAACTCAGCCTGGATGATTCCAAATGATCAGCAAATGAATTTCCACATGGCAGAACCTCAAGGACACAGGTTTATGAAGAATCTGATTTTCTGGATTCTTTGATTTCTAAAGTCCCTCTGAAACTTTTGCAGTTGTTGCATTAGGTCCAGATTCTCTAGGATTTAGTTGCCTGTGCTGGTAACTCCGTGTTTTGTGGTTGTGGTTTTTGATTTGTTTGCTTTGGTTTAATGGTAGGTTTAGTTTCTGAGCAGAAACTGGTACTCTGCTGTCCTTCTGGGGCTCAGTTCAGTCCAGCTGAACTGATTTCTTGTGTTCGCCTTGTAGAGTTTGAGGCAGGACACGAGAACTTCCCTACTCGTCTTCTGATTTAGTTCCATATCTTACTGCAGAAAAATGTGTTTGGGAGAGGAAGACAACATAGCTGGCCTAGGAGGAAGAGTAGTCATTAAACAGTGGAAGGGCTTGGTTTTATATAACCAAGCTAAGTCATCAAAGATGGTCCAAGATCCTAGTTTGGCAATGAGACTGACTGAAGAAGAGAGCTGTCTGCTGATACCACATTCCCTTGCCTTGAGCATATCTTTAATTTTTTCCTAGCATTTTATTTCACAGCTTTGAAGAAGTTCATTATTGATTAAGCATCAGTATCAATCCCAATAGCTCTGTGCTTTGGTCTTTTCTCTCTGTGTCCCAGTAATACAATGCCCTAGAAAAAGATACTGGTTTGAAGTTTCATATTTCTACTTTCCCCTCATGGATGCATGGCCTGTGGGGTTTCTTCTTGTGCCTCTGTTCAATCTGCCTTCCTACTGAGACCTGAAGTTCACCTCCCACACACAGATATAATGAGATTATGGCTGTGTGAGCCTCTTGTTTTCCTTCTTTTCAACGACTCACTAGGCTTGAATGCTTGGAGCTGTCTGAATTTTTCAAAAGCTTGGCTATGCTAAAAATGCTTTTCTGTAGTGCTTCCTATTTTTTCTTCTTCTGCCCTCTGCTTACCTGCTAAGGTGTCTGAGACATTTGAGCATTTCAGTACATGATGATGAGGAACAAGAAGACATCAAAGACACAAACACAAACAAGGTCTGTCCTGACTTAGGATCACTCACTGATTGTAGTATGAGGTAAGTATTTTTGTTGGCAATGTCTGAAATTCAGTACCAAAATTCCCCAAGTACTGCAGGTACTCAGTCCTTTTATGTTCAGACGATTTGTAGTGTTGTATTTAACCTTGGCACAGTATTTTCTCACAAGCACTACGGTAGAAAATGCTAACTTCACTCTTTCAGACCACTAGCAAACCACTACCTCTCTTTTCTGTCTTGAAATGAAGCCAAGATGATGATGGAGCTATAACAAGTGAGGACAGTGTTTAGCAATGACGTGCAAGAGACATTCCCTCATGAGAGGCTAAAGTGTCCCAGACCTTACTGTGACTTGGAGAAGCCAGTCCCAGCTGTGTAACTGCATTGTGTGTTTACTAGCAAATGTTGCCAGTTTCTTTCTGTCCCTCTCTTTAATTGTTTAGTTGAAATCATAACCTTTTCACCTTGAAATTTCCTAATTTGAAAAATGTTGAGCAGGTCACATTCTAACTGTTTTGCTCTGTCTTGTAAATGATTTGGAGGATATTTGCACATTTCTGTATGGTAACCCCAAGATTATTATAAATAAATCTTTTGCTTCTAATGACCTGTTGATAGTGAAGCCCTTTGGAAAGTTTTGATGTTAAACACAGGCTATTTGAGGAACTTATTTATGAGAATTCAGCACCAAGTTAAATGCCTGTTGCCATAGAAGAGGTTCTCGATGATGTGATTATATGGGCATTTTTTATGTCAGTTTAGTTTCATTTTACATATACTTTTGAGTTCACCAGTAATATACCACTGAATGAAACCTGTAAATACATTGTTGACCAGGTAATATCTTAAGCACTAACCAAGTGGGTTTAATCATTTTATCTCTAGTGTGTCCAAGCTTTTTTATCCTATATGCTGTATAGAACTGAGTATCTTACATAACATACGTATTTTGTTCATCAGAGATCTGAAGGTCAGGGGAAATCTGGAGTAATTCCCAAGTGAGAGATGGTGTCAATAGTTTTAGCACATCTTTGAGGAAAAACACTGAGCAAAGTGTGCAGTTAAGTCTCAGTGACCCATCTGTTGACTTACATAGTGAACTTTGATTTGCCCTGTGTTTCCTACCCAGCAGCAGCTGGTGGGCAGTTGTTTAACTGTGTTCCCAGCATAATAACCAAACCTGAATCATTCAACAGCTCCAAGTGGTCTTAGTGCCACAGAGCAGATGCCTCAGCTCCAACACTTATTTCAGAACAGGCATTAATATGGAATAAACTGGTAGATCTACATGTGGTAGAAATTCATAATATCTCCCTTAAAATGAATGAAGCTATAATAGGTTATACTTATGATGAAAATTTATCTTAATTATCTTAAGGATAATTAGGTGTTTTGGAATGTTTGGAAACAAGATTCCTGTTTCCAGGGATTTATACAGGAAAAAGGAGAAATTGTGAAAGCTGCTAATTGGTTCTTCATAGTTTACTCATTAGTAATTATGCACTAATGCTACAAGATGTGTTGATATGGACTCTGGTTTGAAAAGCTGGGGATAATTTCCACAGAGCCATGTGGATTTCAGAGATGAGTTTCACGGGAGTTCAGATTTTGTTTACCTAAAAACACTCTGTGGTAACAGAAGAGATTGGATCCACTTCCTTTATATTAGTAACTTGATTTTTTAAATCTTTTTCATTTAGGTCTGGCAAAGCCCATGGGATTAGTTGAAGGTCCAGGAGGCTTGGGCCAGGGAGGAATGGCTGCTACACTGAGAGATGATAGCCATGAATCAGAGACTAAGTATGAAGAATACGGTTACAATGCCCAGCTCAGTGACAGAATATCACTGGACAGGTCCATCCCTGACTACAGACCAAAAAAGTAAGTTGAATTCCACATTACTATTAAGAGTAAGTTGTTGATTGTTGTTCTGTTGGTTCATGGAGCCATTCTTCTCTCCACGTCATTTTCTGGTTAGAGTATGACAGCTGTTAGTCATACGTATACCCCTGAGTTTAGTGAAAATTCAAAAGACCAACTGCCATCTCAAGCATGAAGTTTCACGTTCAATGCATAGCTAATTCTGTGATTAATGTATTAATATGCACATTCAAGGCTTCAGATCAAAAATTGTATGGGAATGTTCATGCTTATTTGATTTGGTTCACTTAGAAAAAGCCAGATGAGCCCACCATCAGAGGTGGGAGCCTTAATCTGTGCTTCTTGTAGCTACGTGCAACGGAATGTGAGGCAGTGACAACAAGCACTTTGTAGATGCTGGTTACTTACAAAAAGCAGTCATCAAATCAACTGCTTTTTGTTTAATTGTGTTTGACATTTTTACAGTTTTGTTGGAGTTTGCAACGTGCTGAAACATGGACTAGGTGTAATCCATCAGAGTCTTAAAATTGCAATGATTTGTTTTTCTTATCTTTGGGATGTGTGTTTGTTTTTACTCTGGTGTTAAAGTCTTCAAATGCCTGTGCTGTGTTTGACATCGCAGTTATACATTTAATATTTGTACTGATATATTATATTTTGTATTAAATGTCTTTCAAATCCTTCATATTTATGGAGTTATGTATCTTCCAGATGAGACACCCGCACTGTCATCTTATGAATGACAATCAGTAATGTCTTAATGCAGAGGAGATCAGCAGCAATGCCTTCTTACTCTCAGGAGACAGAAAAGAAAGAATACTTAATTAATTTCTAATAATAATCTTCTGTTTTAAAAGACCCACTGGGGCTTCTAGGCAGAACTGAGAGTTAAATAAAAAAGTATCTTATTAAGTGGCAAGAAAAGTTTAGCCAAGCAAATCAGTTGTGCTTTGTGAGTAGATTGCAATTGAATTAGGATTTTAGTCAGTTCAAGCTGCCAAAAACAAAACCCAGCAAAATAAAACTTCGTCTTAACTACAAATTCCATTAGCTTTGTAACATATTAATTTAATCTCAGAAGTATTAAGTCAGCATTTGTATTCTTAGACACTATACAAAAGAAAAATTAGATAAAAGAAGCAGCAAAGAGAAAAAAATCTACTGCTTTGCTACCACATTTGATGCAAATATCCTGACTTCAGTGGTCTCATCTCCCCATCTCTCTTGATGTATCATAAAAATCCATCATGGAAATATTCTGGGGAAAGGTAGTCTGTAGTTATGCAAATATTTGAGTTGTGCATTGGATCTGGTCCAAAGACCCTTAAAATCAGTGTGAAGTTTTGCAAATGAAAGCCAATGAGGTTTGACCTGTCCTTTTATTAGCTGCTGTGGTCAGGTGGGTAATAAATGAGAATGCTTTACTAGGAAATACAAAAGCAAAGGTTGCAGAGCTTGAATCTAGCTCAGCAGCTGTCAGGAGCATGAGAGCATTTGCAGTGCAGTGATGTTTCACTTCAGATTATACTCTTGCAGTTTTACTTGGAAGCTTTGATGAGTCATTCAGATAAGCTTTTTGACGTGTTCATTTGCTGTGCTGCATAAATAACTGTCTGAATTACTGGGAGAACTGTCCTCCTTGTGGTATTTTGACACTTTTGAGATGGTTCTAGTTAGCTCTAGATGCTGGAATTGAAACACTTGTCTCTATATGCTTGTGAATCACAGGAAAACCCTTCAGATTGCATTTGCTATGAAAAATGAATGAAAGTTTGGAAGAGGTAGAAGCTCTTATATGAAGAGTTTTACCCACTTGTCTCAAAGGAACTTTGACTGCTGTTTGGTTGCCCTTTCTGAGAGAAATTTCTGCAGTCCTCATGAGCAGCATTTTTTTGGTTGTTTTTGACCCCTTCAAATGCACAGTTACTCACATAGGGTGTCTCTTGAGAGCTCTCAATCTCTTGCTGAGAGACAGTTTTCACTCCCTACCCCACCATTGCCTTTTTCTCCGTCATGTAGTATCACATCTGCTTACGTAACAGGTCATAGTTGTGTATCACAGCCATAAGGCCAAGCAGAGCTTATCTTTTTGTCTGATGTAGATGCTCTAATTATGTATAAGAGAGAATTAAACCTCTAGATCTTTAAGACAGGCTTTGGGGAAACCAATCTTGTTTTGTCCAGTTTTGTATGCTGACTTTCCCAGTGGTCTCATCTCTCTGTCTCTTGATGAGAGCTCTGATCATCGAGCTCTTCTCAGTCTGCTTGTGATTTGCATTCATGCCATTCCCAGAACTTTTCATTTTTAAAAAGAGAGGAATTTTCATTTTTAAATTGAGAAGCAAGGTAGCATTAATGTCCAAGGCCAATCTATGAATAAAAATGCTTACCTGGATTCACATTCCCAAGCTATTAATCCATGCTTTCTCCCCATTCTGGCTTCTGTTTAAAATTTTCAGATCCAAATATTTGCACACACCAATAGGTATTAAAGGCATGAACTAGGATAATTTACACTCAAGTCTGCATTGGATAGACATAATTTATGTAAGCAAACAAGATTTCACTATGCAAATGTGGAATAGGTAATATCCCAGGCTTAGTTTTCTTTCAAAAGAAATTTGATCAGAAATATTGTCTTTTAGTTCATTTTCTCTTTGAGCTTCCTGTTGTCCACTATCCTATTCTGATAGCATAAGCCTTTTGTTCTGACTACTAGCACAGTTTCAGTAAACATTCAGCAGTTTAATTGCTTATCAGGAGGTATTTTCATCCCCACACAGCAAATTAAAAAAGGTACACTGAAGAGGTGTGCAGTCAGACTGCATGACCGTGAAGACTCCTGAATTGGAGCCACCTCCATGTCCTTCCACTGCAGTAAAGTCAGTGGGCTGGGTGGGCTGTCCCCTTCTCAAGATGCTTGTCCTACGCGCTCATGTTGTGTTCTGCTTTCTTCCCTGCTGCTGACAGTGCAGATACTCCTTTTAACTCAGAAGCCTTTTCTTTAAGATGGGAATCACTAAGCCATTGCAGGAAACAAGAACAGATTTTGTGCATGTTTTGTGTCCCAAATCCAAGCAATGACAGTAAATAACTTGCTTGTGATTACAATTCACACAATAATTACAAAATTATAGTTTGTTCATAATGTGGTGAAATAAACATGTCTCAGCTTTTTCTTCTTTGATATTGCACCTCCCACAGCTTGTATGCTTGCCCTATCTCTGTGTAGAAAGCAGACAGCCCTGGGGAAGCAGTTCAGAAGCATACTGTGAATTGATATTTCAATCTATGTTTAGTTTCAAGATGTGTAATATAGACAAGTTGCAATTTTGTTTTAGAAAACAGTGCAAAGCCCCCCCAATGGTTTGTAAGTTTATTCAGTGTGACCTTGACCACTGTTTTCATTTCTTGTTAGATTTCACCTAAATCAAATGGGATGATTTTTAAGCTGTGCTGATCTCTCCATATTATCAGTCTCAATGGTGACTTTTGGCTTGAGACAGCTGAGTACAGTGCGGGTGAATGCTCTGAGAAAGCGCAAGGACTGAGCAGTGGAAATGAAATGTCTTTGAGTTCAACATCAAGCAGAATACTGAGGATTTATTATGATTGGTTGATGAGTGTTTAAAAATGTTCTGATAATCATCCTAGTATTGGATTGACCTAAGATTTTGTTTCCTGTACTCAATGGGAAGCGGTTGGTATCTTGTCTGTTAAAATACATGAAAATAAGGAAGTGTTAGTACTGCACTAAGGAAATACAATGTACAAGTAGCACAAGTCTCTGCATGTCCTCGCTGCAGCCCCATCTTTGCTCCCTGATATGCTGAAGTTTTTCAAGGACTATAACACCATGGAAAATATGTTACACAGAGCTTGACATGTTAGTGTCCTGATCTCTCTTCCCAGTAATAAAGAATTAGCAGGACTTTCTAGCCTTCGCTAGCATACCCTATTTTCTCTGTACATTGGAAGAAAGAGAATCTTCTCTTATAAGGAACAAGTTATTTTTCCTTTGGAAGCACATGACTAAGCTAGAGGTTTCTCTGTGATTCTCTGGGGAAAATGTTATGTATATGGGGAAATATTATTGGAATAATTTCCATTTATGTTCTTCCATATTGAAAATGAGTACTATGATCACATGAACAAGAGTGCTGAGTGGAGATAAATCCAGTGTTGGCCAATGATGCTTATGTATATGCACAGGAAAGCATAAGCACGTGTATTTGTAGCAGTTATCTCTGTCAATATGTGTAGATGAAAAATAGTCTTGAATCCTATGCATGGGAATGCTGTGAAATCTGCTGGGCTGTGTGCATGCCTTTCTTACCATAATGTCGAAGGGCTGGTGTTTGACTGAATAGTCAAAAGCTGATCTGGAGTGACATAGCTGAGATTTTGATAGGGATCTCACACTTCAGTTCCCAGAGTCAGACACCTAAACTACTGTATAGACATTTTTCTTCGAGTAGCTTAATTTATTAGAGATATTGAGAGTAGAGGAAGAGCACAGATTTAGCTGGGACATGCTGTATTGCTACAATGGGCTTCAGGAATGGCAGCATTCATTCATCTGCCCTTTTTGGGGGGAATAACAGCCTTCACTGCTGCCAGCTATAGCACAAAATATAAATCTGTGCTCCAGTAACAAAGAATCAGACACAATCCTTCCTGATCATGTATGAAGACAGGTGGTACAGCCTCACATGACAGTAGATGTTGACTTTAGCAAATACAATGAAGGAAGAAAAAGTCAAAACCTTAGGGAATTTCATTCAAAGACAGGGGGGAAAGCACGCAAACTCACCAAAGCTGCTTGTTTTAGTGTGGCATCCTGGAAATTTGGGAACTGTCAACTAACCAGATGCTTTCAAATATAAGCATCGTCTTTCAGGATAACATCAATTCCCCTGTTCTTTCTCAAGCACAGACTGGATCACAAGGGGCTGAATTTAACAGGTTGAACACCTGTAAATCTGCGATTTTCTAACTTTCTATCCCTTAACTTCACAACTTAAATAACTTCTGAGGTTTCTTTACATGCAGGACATGTCCGCACTTATACACATGCACTTGTCAAAACCACTTGCTATGATGCATTATGCATACTTTAGAGAATAGTTAATGTGATCCCAGAGCTTCCATAGCTAAACTGGCTTTTACAAGAAATTGTCACCTCTTGGTCAGGATCTTTAATTTAACTGATCTTCTGTGGTGCAACTTGCTGCTGAGTGCATTGTGGCAGTTCAGTGATAACAACAATACTAATATATGGATTCAGTCTGCTGGCTCTGTCAGCCAAAGAAAATGTTTCTTTGTGTTATGGTCATGGATGTTTGTATTGAGAGAATTCAGCCCTAAAGAACAAACTTATTAATACTGAGGCAACTCAAGTCTTTAGCCATAAAAAGCAGAGAAATCTGCGTCTTGAGGAAATTACTTTCATTAATTCGGTTCTTTTATAGAGGCAGGCATTTTCACTGCTTGCTATAGACATTTCACAATAGCAAAGGAATTGCATCTCTAGGGCTCTGAAGTGTAATTAATGGTTCACTCTGCTCTATACCTAAGGAAAAGCTTTTTTAATTACCTATCAAAAAGGATTCTGGAATTGATCAAATCGTGCTATCAAGGGGGCAGACTCAGTAAATAGACCTCTGATTTGTTCATTCAATAACAGTAATTTGTTCATTCAATAACAGTAGCTAGTATGAGGCCAGTAGCTAGAAAAGCCTTTCTGTAAGAGCTTGTCCTTCAGTGGCAGGTGAGCTTGAGCCTTTGGAGAGCACAGGACACCTTTAATTCTTACCTTCCTTTTTGACAGTAGAGCTCTGTGGACTCACTTTGATATCTGAGCCATCAGTCAGCAGCTCTCTCAAGCCAAATCATGTATGTGTTTGCAAGTTCTCTGTTGTGAGAGGAGGCTCAGCAGTCTGGAAGAGCAGCCCATGCCCGAGGCTGTCAGAGTGGGCAGCTCCTCTGCCCATCTGTGTTGGATGTCTCTGCAGGAGCAGGGCAGGAAGGCAGATGGCTTTCAAAGAGCATCAGCTTTTGGATCAGTGGATTGGAGAGGGCTAGGCCTGGTATTATTTTATTTTCTCCACCTCTGCAGCTTGCTCTACCTTATGACCCACTTTTCAGATCCTCTGGGGACACTGGATATTCTTTGCACCGCTTAGAAAAACGAAACAAGAATCTCCAAATTAAACCAGACCCTTAGGATTATTCCCAGGTTAATCAGAGTGCAACAGAACAGGTCCCTTTGCAAGGACTTATTTGAACTGGAACAGATCCACAGCTTTTGAGGAATCAGAATTTGTAATGAACAGAAATGACAACTGAAAAAAACCACAACAAACCTAAAACGATTTTGTGTCAGGCTGAACGTCTTCTGTGGAATGATGATTTAAACAAAATGTTGATACCACTGAAACATTTACTTTCCCATTAACAATTTAGTTTTAAAATGATGACTTCTTTATCACTTCTACCAGGTACTTTGTCAGGTCACAGTAAAGTGAAACGTTAGTTAAAATCAAGCCTTTCCTTTTTATGGCTTGACAGTGTTTGGCAATTACAGCACAGGGACAATATTTTGATTTCAGTTACACTTATTTTAAATAGGAAACTTCTCAACTTCTTTTTTTTTCCCTTTATAACTCTAAAAACACCATTCTAACATTCTGAAAACCCCATTTCAGCCACTCTGCACATGTGATGTGAGTTGAAGCAGAGAGAAGGAAAAACAGAGACAGAAAATGGAACAGACAGAAATACCTCTGGGCAACAGATTGGGACTGTTTATTGGAGGGAAATTGAGTAAGAGAGGAAACTAACTGAAGTGTTTTAATTAGATCCCAAATCAATGTCCAGATGTGGATTTTGAACAGTACAGAGGGACCATGTGTGTACATGTGCTCCGGGGCTTTATGTAGATCTCGGGCAGCTTTGCCAAGTGACACAAAGTGGATGTTTTCCTCAGAGCTGTGCATCCCTTAAAATGACATAGACGCCTTTGCACACATGGTACCTGCACATGTGGTTGATGTTAGAGCTCCACAAAGCCCTGCACTAGTGTGAGCTAACTTCCATCATGTCCAAAAAAATGGAAGGAGCTGATGTTGGCTGTAAACATCCTTGTGCTGCTCCCTCTGTGGAGAGCTGGGCTCTGACACAGTGTTTAGTGGTATAATTCTGACTCGGTTCATTTGGGATATCAGTTGACAACCTAAATTTGTTCAAGCTGCTGCCTCTGGGACAGCTGTGCTTATTTGTATGTTTCTATGCATGCCAAAGGCTTATTGTTGTATTTTCGGAAGCGATTCCTATTTGGCTGTAAAGGGCTCACACTGGAACAGCGTGAAGTCCTCAAAGGATGGGAAAAATCAGCTGCTCCTTTGGCTGGGAAAGGAAACTCCTTGTGCATCTTAGGTACTGCCAGTTATCCCCTCCCTTTACACTCAGTATCTTTTATTTGTGCTGTACCTCCGTGGTTGTCACCAAGACCCACAGTCGTGATTAAACCCTGTTTATGAAGGTATTGTAGGTCTTCTCCCAACCTCTTCTCACTTTGCATAAATAATAATATATTAGTTAGAATGTAGGCTCCAACCTTTTTCTCCAAAACCCTGGACACTAAATCTTTGAAAATGTAGTTGGATATGCAATGTTAAATTGCTCCAATGAGAAGTATAACTGAGGAACAGATTAACAGTGACTGTGGTTACCAATAATAAATAATAAAAAAAAACTACTGAGAAACTTTCCAACCACTTATTTAGACCATCATCAGGAAGGTTCTCAGACTGCTCCTGCTTGATCAGCAAGAGTAGGGCATGGTCATGAGATAAGACACGAGACTGACCAGGCTGCACTATGGTAATACTCTAACTTATGCTTTGCTGTGCAATGGGTTTGGTGAATCCCAAGAGTTTGTTCAAACAGTACCAAAGTTCTTTGCAAGACACAGCTTCTAATGCTGGCTCCATAGTAGCAGTGCTGGACACCTAGCAACATCTCAGTTATTTCTCATATTTTATAGAAGCTTTCTCTGGCTTTTCCCATAAGATATGTTATTGATTCTTTTTTTGTTTAGTGCTAGCTAGACTTTCCAATTAAGTAGTGACTTTAATTATACCATAAAGCATATAACATAGATCTTGATTATTAACACTGACACAGAGGATAATGAAAGGAGAACCAGCAAGGCTAAATTAAAAAGAATCATAAAAATGATCAGCCTTCTCCAGAAACCCACCTTACATTGAATGCAGTCATTTTCCTCTTGTTATATTTTTGCAGTGTCTTTGTGTTTATTAATTGTTGAAGACAAATTCTGCGTGGCTGTCAGCACTGATAAATGTAGATTTAGTGGAAGCTGAATTTGATTAACTAGAGAACTGATTGCAGTGTTGTGTTTAAATGCAGTGAGACTGGGAGCCATTCCCTGCAATTTGTCTGCACCAGAACGTACTCTTGAATACATGAATAGTTTACCTAAGGTGGGTTGCATAACACTGACTAGGAATTAGATGTCTAATTTAAGGTGATCAGCTTGGCTGCCTTTATAGTCAATGGAAAAGACATGGTAGCATTGCTTAAGATGTATAGTGTATGATGTCCTCTGGAGGTTATGCCCTTAGGAGCCTAGGACAGCCAGCCTAAAATGGATTTCAGGTGAATCCAATCCAAAATGTTTCGTGCTCCAAGGCATACAGAAACAGGAGGGAATTTCTGTATTAGCAACACATGTGAGACATGAAGAATGACCTGACAGCATGGGCAGGCTGAGTAAGGTCCCCCCTCAGCAGCTGTGGAGGCAAAACTATGGATGGAGCACAGTTTCAGCTGGAAGGAAAAGACAAGACAGTCAAAAAGCTGGTTTGCATTCCTTAATTTTCTATGTCTATATAGACTATATAGATGTTTGGTTTGGTTTGATTTGTTTTGGTTTTTTTTTTAAAGTATGCTTTAGAGATTGTAGTAGTTTTTTGAACTTGCAAACAGAGAGCCACAGTGTTTTCATAGCAGGAGAGGAGTATTTCCTCCTTCAGAGGAGCAATGGGGAAGATGCTTTCTTCACTTGCGTAAACTATTCCTTCCCAGGTAAATAGATACCTGTAACGCAGAAGCACTACTGAGATCCAGCCATGACTTGCAGCTGTCTGCAGCTTTGTGTTGGTGTTCAAAGATTCCTTTTATTTCCCTCCCCTGGGCTCATGGCAGATTGTTGCCCACTATAACTTCCAGAGAGAAAAGGGTATTCCTGTAAATTTCTCAACTGTCATGTTATATTACGCTCCATGATATCGCATTACATGATAAATAGAAGTAACAGAACAAGTCAGACAATGAATTCAGGATGGTGTTTCTTTTCTTTCTATGTTTCCTTACATGGATCTCTGATGTCTCTGTATGTCTGATAGCCTTCTTACTGCTTCACAGCAATTCTTCTAATGGCTTCAGATGACATTCCTCTTTTTTTGCTTAAAACGTGCATGCAAATTTGATTCCTCTGACAATGTGCCATATGTATTATCTCCAAGTGCTTTCCTGGTGTAACTTTGAAAATGAGCTAGTTTTGGTTCCTATGTTATTTGGACAGGTTTCACAGCCAAGGCTTCAGGTCAAATAACATCAAGTTTTTGTAGTTGTTTGTGCCTTTGCAATAAAAGTGTGACCAGGCCAAAATGTCAGACAAGTTACTCTTTTGTCTGAAATAAAGGTGACTTGTGAACTCCAAGTTGATGCAGTGTTTCATTTTAATAGTGTCAGTTCTTGCTTGTTTTGCCCGTGTCTCCTCTTTTGAGTGAATTTAGTGCTAATAAAAGTGAGAGACTCTTAAAACTAGCCAGAACCAGAAGTACCTGACAGTTACAGGCTAGCAAATATAAGCTCTCTGACTGGGTTAGCTTGATCTAGATGTTTTCCAAGGTTTTGTTGCTCTGAAACAGCATCTGCCAGTTAAGCTGCTTGATAGTTTTACGATGTTGAAATATGGGGCCCCTGTTTTCTGCTCCTTAAGCTTTTTGAGAAATTCTTCTCTTTTTTTCTCTCTCTTCTAAACTTTCTGCTGTGGACTCAAAAAGAAGCCATGTTCAAACCAGGTCACTTTGCCGGGTGCAGCTCTGAAGGAGGTCCAGGGACAGTTGCTTCCCATGCAGTCTGTGTACTCTTTTTTCCCTAAATTTCTGTCAAACCAACTGGCTGTCTTAATAAGAAACCATTGTGCAATTTTGGCCTGAGTCCTTTTGGCCACAAGAAATCCTTCAGCAGCTGAATGTTCCCACCTGGAGTTTTCTTTTGAAATGTGGTGCAAGCCCTGAGGAGCAGGAGCTCCAAGCTTGTGCCTTGTTACCTCCTTTGTAGAGCCAGCACTACACTGAACACTCTTTATTTCTTGTCTGTCCAGGAACATTTAAATCACCCTTGTGAAGTAGCATCATGCAGTATGTTTAACTAAGCCTCAGAACTCCAAGGTGGTGAAAAACCCAGTCTCTGCATGTAGCAAAAGATAAGGGTGTAAAATATGGTGAGAAATCAGATTCCTCGTCTCCATGGCTCTTGATGATTCTGTGCATTGAGAGAAACAGTCTTGTGAGCACTGGGAAAATTAAGTGGGAAATTTCATTTTTTCACACAAATGGAGCTTTTAACTACTATTGTAAAGGCAGAGTCACTGGGGAAACGTAGGCACACTCTGTGTTTCTGGTTTTGGAGGTTTTTTCATTCAGTGTGCAAGTAAATGCTCTATCTTAGGTGACTGGCCTAAGTCTGTGATTAATGAATATTTGAAGGAAAGTTACCCTTTGCAAAGAGGCTTGATGTGGGCTGGGGGTTCTTAAGAATTGTCTATACATTATTGTGACCAACTCTAATGTATATATGAGCACACACATGACAATAATACTTGCAAAATATTCCAAATCAGTGTTTCTCATCTCCCCTGCCCAGAAAGAATGCTAGAAGGCCCTTGCTTAGCAGAAGGTTAAAAGTAGTGACAGAAAAGAAAACAACATTATTCTCTGTTTTCTGTAGACAATTATGATATAGCTGATATATTGTATTGGAATCAGTGAAGCAATGACAAGAAGACATTCAGTGGAGAGCAGCAGAGCTGGCTACCCAGCACAAATACACATCTCTCCTTATATCTCTGAATTAACAGAGAAAATGAGGACAATTGTCATGCAGCAATCAGACAAAATCTTAAATTCCCTTGGTCTAAGAAGTGCACCTACAACTTTTGGTGGTGCTGGTGGAGCAGGATTTATCAGTGAGGCATTAGGTAGCTTTAAATTACAGGAGATTCCATTTCTGTGTATTATGCACAAAGCTCCCAGTTTCTTAGCTTCTAGAAACAAAACCCTCTGGAGTTGCATTTTACCTGTGTGAGATGCCTTCAGGTTATCAAATAGTTCCTTAATTAGTTTATTTTCCTCTTTGCTCCAAGGGATGAGTCTGTTATTTATTCTAGGCTCTCAGACTTTTTGTTAGTCTGCATTTATGCATTTTGTCTTCAGAATGACCTAGCATTGGGCTAGCCCCTAGGGTGATATGAAACACACCTCCTTGGCAGAGACGGTAGTTTGGAGTTGACTAATGGTAGAATATTAATAGCAGCAATAATAATTAAAGCAGTGCACTAAAATACCCCCGGGTGCTGTTGCTAAGTTAGGCTGTATCCCTAAAATTCTAGAGGAAAGGTATAAATTTTGGTTATTTCCATCCACAAAGTGAACAGTTGTGTCATTCAGCAACTGGAGTAAGCTTTCAACCCCTCTGTGGATGTTTCATTAGGACACAGTTCTCCCAGAGGGTCATGGTGCAGTTTACATTAAACTCAAGATAAAAATGACATTGAAGCTTTGCTCTTATATCTTCTACACTGCCTGAAAACAAACGCATGACCTACAGCTAGTTCAATGGCTTATTGCCTCGGTGTTATTAACCCACGTGTACCCAAGAGACAGGGAATTTGTGTTTTGTTTGCTCAGAAAGAAACACTCAATTCCTTTGCCTGACAGACATGGGAATCTCTTGGAGCAGTGAGGGGAAAGTTTTTCTATGTACATGTTTGAGCAAATAGAGTGATTGGAATAGGTTTCACGTGTCTGTCTGTAGATGAGGGATGGAGGACACAGTTGTGAGTACATCCCCAGTCTACTGGGCAGACTGTTAATGGGAATAATCAGTTCCTCCTCCCTTCAATGTTTCTTTCTAATGGCAAATTAATTTCAATCTGCAAACACCGAGGATGTGACTTCAAAATGTCTATGGTCAAGTAGGAAAAACCACCAGATAACATAGAGGGAAAATGGAAGTTGGTTCTCAGCAGGCAGATTTGGGCAAGTGCATGAATGTTCAAGTGGCCAGAGCTTCTCAAGAGTCAGGAAGAGACAAGCATGTGTCCTTGGCTAGCTCAAATTCCCCATCGTACTTCAGTACTTTGCCTGGTCTCAGATGGATACCTAATTTCTGTTAACCTGAGTGAAGAGGGTGCATAGGCTGACCTGTTTTTCTGCATTAGAATGGGAGCTCATGTACACAGAAAAATCCCCCTATGTTGAGGTGTTTCGCTGCTATGAAGTGTGTGCCCTAGATATCAGCTTTGTGCTAGACAGAGTGTGGCTGGAGTGTTAAAAACTGTTTTTATTTCTAAATGTAATCAAAATTAAATTAAAATGTGAGAGTTTTCTGAAGTGGCCAAAATAATTAGAAGGTAAGAAACTGTGTTAACATTTAACTTTTAAATGCATGAAATTGTTGGATACTGTGCTGTTCACCTCTAGCTAGCCTTTAATTTAAACAAAAGCTATAAAAGTGCAATTAGGCTCTAGTCCAATGAAGCACTTAAATATGTTCCTGGTTTTAAGTGTATGAGTAACCCCAGTGAAGTTAAGACATTCTTAACTGCTTTATTTGAATAGGACATTTCATAAAGTAGTTATAATACACAAAGAACAATCCTGCAAGTATCTCTGAGAAGGGTGTAAAGAGGAGTAAGGTCCCATCTGCACTTCAGGATCTAACTGCTGGTTTTGCCTAGTTATTTATCCTGGAGAGTCCTGATTCAAAGTTAGTTGAGACCTTTGGATGCTCTCCATCATCTGTTGTTGGAGAGGCTCAGCTTGTAGGCAATTTCCTACCCCTGTCTACCAAGGGAAACACATGCAGCATGTGCACATTCATTTGTTCTCTCTGCTAGAGACATGTCCTTTTATAAACATACTGCTACTACCACCAAGCTCTCTGCTCAATCCCATATAAAGCATCTAAGCATCATGGATTTAATACTCCCATTTTCACTGCTAAATCAATGTTCTTTATGCATTTGTTCTTGGAACACTGCTCTATTTGAACCATAATTCTTCCCACATACCATAAACTTGATCTGTTTTCACTCTGATAGAAACTGATCATTAAAGTAAGAGGGAAAAATCCTGTGACTAGTATTTAAACATTCCAAGGCCATTGCTGGTTAGTCAAATCGGCTTCTGCACCACCTTAGCACAAGTGCTGTGAGTACCAGGGAAGCATTACCTTTCTGAGCTACAGCCAGCCTTGCAATTGCTGGGACAAGGCAAAATTAAGAGCTTCTCAGCACAGTTTTGGCAGGCAATGAGACAATGGGTTTACTTAGTTTATGACTAACCTCCCATTTGGTTGTTTTCTCCTCTAACTGCCCTGTATTTGTACATAGGTAGAAACATTTCGCTGCATAACTGGATTTGACCAGAGATTAAAGCTGGTCTCCTGTGAAATACACTGGAGCCCATTAAAGAAAGGATTGTTTGCCAAACATTGTTGTATGTCCCCCTGGGACCATAAAAAACATTGTTAGCTGAAGTAATAGTGGAAAATGATTGCATTCCTCTATCCTCCTCCTTACCACCACACTGCAATGTGACAGCAAACCCATAATGAAATCTGTGAAGAACTCAGCAGCACTTACCTTGAGAACTTTTTTATTGCCCTACATTTCTAGATAACACTGTAATACTCAGCCTCTGTCCAGCACCAGCTGAGGGATTGAGATAGTCAAAATTAAACAAAAATACCTTATATTATATATTATAATATATATATTATATATATAAGGTATATTATAATATACCTTATATATTTAATATTTATATATTTAATATTTTTAATATTAAATACTTGCTGTCAATTTTTTAATAGTCAGGGATAACTTTCTGTATTTACACATTCTTATCTGAATAGCAAATAACTTCAAGGGTACAGAAGACTGCTCTGTGCAAATGGAAAATGGTGAATTTACCATTATACATTATTTATTGAAAATTGTTCCTTTGATTTCATCCACTCTAGTGTTTTTCCCTTAAATCTGGCATGAACATGGAGGACTATAGTAGAGTCATTTCAGAGAAGATGGTATCTTAAGCTATTTAGTCCACTTTTGTATATCTGGGCTATTACCTTCTCAATCTCTGCAGACATACTGGGATTAATTTCTTCTTTGCAATAAAGATCCTTTTTTTAGGATCTTGATGCATCACCTAGAGTAGAAGAGCCCTTCTTAATGGGGAATCTGCTAGAAATCACAGTTGGAAGTGCAGCTAAAGAGCTGGCTTCACATTGCTAGCTGGAAAGTAATGACTCTTGGTAGCAGGAACAAGAAGTGGTACCACAGGGTAGCAGCCAATTTTGTGAATGCACCCTAGAAAACATTTCCTGGCTTCTTGAGCAGCTCTTTCTGAAGCTTCTCTATTTGAAATACGAGGTCTTGGGTTTTGGCAAAGCACTGAGATGAGAGCACATTCTCTCCCTCTTCTACAGACAGCATAGTTCCAGACTTAAGTTTCAAAAAGATGCACAAAAGGTTCTGAATATGTTTTGCTGGTAAGAACTTCGAATCAAGGCATGGCTATTATGAATTGGCAAAATGCCTTGAGTTTTGCCTTTATTTAGTATCGATTTCATTGACTTCACTGGTGGTTTTATTTCAATTCAAATTCAAAGAGCTCTCCAGTCTCAAAGCAGAATTTTGCAAGAACACTTTTTTGTTCATTTTTTTAAAAAGAGTTCTTGTTTAGTTTTTCCTTTTAAAGGCTGAAAGTGAAATATCCAATTGGAACGTAGAGCAGGGTCTTTCAAAAATCTTGAGAATCACTTGACAAATCCAAATAAGCCATTGGTGTTTAATCACCTAAAATTAGGAAGAATACATGTCACTTGGAGTTTAGTTAGGCTCTTTCTTGAATTTAAGTGCAACACCATTAAAAATAATGTCGTCTGGGTGATGCATGTTCTCTGGAGATTTGTGAAAAGCACTTGAAAGCAGACTTCAGCTTCTCCATTAATTTCCAATCAACCTAATGCTTTATGATGCAATGTGCATACAGCCACAGGCAGATCCGAATGGGCACACTGGGGGATAGAGTGGAAATTTCTTACAGATTGTATTTCAAAACATATTAGAGGCTCAAGTTAAGTTACCAAAAAAAAAAAAACCTTTTATTACAGAAGTATCTGAGCATGAGCTTTTAGCCTTTTTTTTTTTTTCATATTAAATAAAGGGGCTTGTTTTAAAAGTGATTTAAATGAGTTTAAGCATTTTTATATGTATAAATCAATATAAGTATTAGACATGATGGCATGTTTCTGGTATTGTTTGCCCCAGGAAAGCCAGAAATAGCTCACTGAAGTACATGGCCTCTTATTTTATGTGTGTTGTAGCTACCCTTGAAGAGTCTAATAATCCTAAATGTAAGGGTTAATATCCTTTACAAGTGGGGCCATCTTCATGCTGCATATGTTAATTGTGCTATCAGTCACTGATTGATAGTTCCCAGATCTTTCTACCATAGACACAAAATAATTTGTTGTAGACAAAGGAGGAATTAAGCCAAATAGAGAAGTAAATGTGTGAAGAAACAAAAGATATAAAAGTGTTGAGGGGTATTTTTGTGCAGGGAAATTAGTCCTAGTTGTACTGACCTGGAATTTAAAGAGGGGGAAAATGAATGTCTGATTCTCAGGAAACATTTGTCCCACATATATTACTGCAACTTCATGAGGAGCTTTAACCTACCTCTGGAACTGCCTATGTCCCAGCTTGAAAGGGCTCTCTCCTTCGTGGAAGTATTACAGGACAGAAAATCCTGTAAATTTGGTCATTTCTGTAGGAAATAGGACAGACAAGAGAGAGTTCAAAGGTATAAAACACATTTCATTTTAAAAAGCTGCTGCTGTTCTTCATTCTGCAAGTCCTATAGCCTTGATGTCCAATTGTGCAGACTGGGAATGTGGGGAATGCCTGGAGCAGAAGTGTGCTGGTGAGCTCACAGGTTATTGCAATAATTTGTTTCTGGTTAATAAAGGACATTTGTTGCAAGAAGTGTTAAAAATTAGCAGAGAAACAAGGATTTGGCCTGATTTCTTTCTGAAGAATGTGGGTGATTTCTTCCTTAGACTTTTTCATTCAAAATAGAGGAAAAAAAGTCAAGGAGGCATATGAAAAAAAAAAAAAATGGCACTGGGAATTCCCACGATATGGAGTACTGTATCTCAGTTTATTATAACCCAGAAAATGACCATGAACATCATTCTGTACCCAAAAAGCTGTTGTGAGATTATTTTAGTTGTTTTACCCTGACTCCCCTTTTAATATGAAGCACTGAAACACTGTAGGAACAGGAACTAACACAGTTTATACTCAGAAAAGTGTCTTTATTTTAATGAATATCTTTGTCAGGGATAACTTCTGAGGTCATACTGCATGCAGTGTGACCAAGGGAGCAACTGAAGTCACATAGAAGTTACTCATGAGAGCCAGCCATTTGCAGACTGTCAAGTCCTGACAGAAGAGTGTTTTAAATAATGTGCACTATGAAGAAGACCTCTCAAGCAATAGAAAGGGTAGTTGTTTCTTCAGTGTTACATTTAGTTCTTGCAAAGTTGTCATTCAGTTAGTTCTTTCAAGAAGAATCAGAAGTAGAGCTCAAAACTGACTTTTGTTTCTTTGGCAAATACTTTGCTGAGGACCCAAAAAATGGACAGATACAGGAAGTCAGTGTAATACTGGAAGTCCAAATACTGACAGTATTGTTATAGTACTTGCAGAGATGGAGAGAAAACTGTCCCAATTTCTTTAGCTGCCACTCGGGAGGAAATTCACCCACCAAATCCTTTGTTCATCAGTGTTGATGGCTTTCTGGAGCTGCTTAGACTATCAAGCTTACAGCACCAAGAAGAATCACGCTGTATCCTGTACGTGCACTTCCCCAGATACCTTCAGGAAACAGGAGGAGATGTTTCTTCTGTATCATAAATCAAAGTGGAGGCTGCTCTATAAAACAATACACACTGGAGAGAAAAAGCCATGGTAAAAAAAGTATCTTCTGATATCCCCATAGTTTCTAGGCTTTTTCTGAAAGCAACTGAGGCTTCTCTTATTACCTTAGTTGTAATTATAATGGGCTGCTTCTCTCCAGATATGTAGAGCATCAGTGTTTGGTACCACTGCCTTCTTATTCACAGTTGTATTTGTATGACACAATTCTTAGCTAATGCTATCCTAGAGCTGCAAAACAGGAGGAGAAAGTAAGAGCTAGTCTTCAACTCAAAAATTTACTGGTTAGGTTTTATGGGGTTTTTTCCTTTTGAATAGGGCAGAAATATCCATCCTTAATGGAAAGAGAAGGTTATGGCATAATACAATTAACAACTTCTATTGAGAGGGAGAATTAATTAGGAAGGAGTTGGAGCCCTCTGGCTGACAGATCTATGATCCATGAAGCTAATCAGTTTTGTAGCCTGTCATTGCTTTTGCCATGGACTGGTCAGCAGCTGAACCCCATGCTGGGCAAGGAGATGTCTGCAGCTTGTCACATTCCCACTGTTGTGCTAGGGCGGAACAAGAGTGTAATGCTAGATAATCTGTGAATCTGAAAAGTTACTACTACCTCAAGTGGTAGCTACAAAGCCTCAGTGGTTTTCTGGAGAAAGAAATCAGGCATTGGACAAGCCACTAAATTTAGTGATTTAGCTGTTGTAAATCATCTGTGCCTGTGGAAGCCACAGCAGCATTTAGGTACTGGAAGGTAACCATGTATGTAAGATTACTTGGAGTCTTTGGTTTTACTGGGTTCAAAACACCCATTGACCCAGTGATTAAAAGTAGCGTGTGTTATCATTAACAAGCAAAGATTCAGTAATCTTTTTCATATTTATCTTCTCATATTGTCTTCTTCATATTTGTCCTTTCATTGATCATGCACCCTATGAAGTGCTTTTCCACCTCTTTCCCCTTCTCTGGCTTATAAAACACAAACACAGATCATTCTGCAGCTTTCAAGATATGGAGCACATTGAGATTTTGGGTTTGTGGAAGAACTGCAGTGGAGGTTTCTTCATGCCCAGCAATTTCATTGAGTATGATTCTGTGGTTCTAAGTTTGTGAAGGAGAGAAACCCAGAGTCATCTCCATCCCAGTGGTTCATTGGAAAAACTTCTCTTGTATTAAATACTTTAAAGATTCATGAAGCAGCTTTAATTTTGTTTGCATTTCTTCTTGAAGGGTAAAGCTGTCACAAATCTCTAAATGCATTGCCTAATCCATTTCCAAACTCAGTATATTAAGGTCTGCAAGCAAAACTCAGTTTAGCAAGCAAGCAGACAGGAGGGAAGGAAGGAGAAAGAGAGTAGGGAAGTTTTTTCTTCACTTGGTAATGCTCTTAACTACTTGCATGGCTGTAGTGTGTGTCCTTCACAAAAATAGTGCAACTTGAATGGACTGTAAGGCCAGCTGTGATAAACAGAGGACTCCACATGTTTCCATTGAATCATGTACAAAGAGAGTAATACAGCTATGAAGGAATGAAGATTCAGGCAAAAGAAAATGTCCTTCTTTCCTTTATTGCCTGCATGCTCACATAGATGCCATAAGAGCTGACAAGCTTTTGTTTTCTCATTGCCACAGTTTCTAATCTATGTTTCCTAATCTTTTTTGTGTTATTACATGATTGGGTTTTTTCCAAGGTTCTGGTCTGCCAAGTGAAGAGTCTTTCCTTTGTTTCTTATGCCTGCATAGACATCATTCACATTTGGGCTCGGTGGACTAGCTAGGAAATATTCACTTAAGGAATCAGTTCAATGCACGGGAAAGAATGAGTGAAAATCATCTTCAGACAGCAAAATATGTGACATCAAGCTCTCTGTCACGTCCAAAGAAAATACTTCTCAGACGTCAGCTAAGCTCTGCAGTAGCCAATACAGACAACAGCAGGATGCCTCAGGTTTGATGCTTGGCATGTTGTATAAAGGTGCCTGAAGGGTTGTTTCACATATCAGGTCTAATCCATCCTCAGCTGGTCCATGGAAATGATTAGCCATGGCATCATCAGTCTTTGTTTGGAATTGGTGCTCCCAAATTGCCCCCAGTGGTGTGTTTCTCTGCAGCACGCCTGTCTGCCCTGGAGAGGGGCACTGCCTCCCATGCAGACCTGAAGTCTTTTGCTGATTGTGCACTGCAAGATCTGATGACAGTCCATAGTAGTAATTTAGAATCACAGTAATACAAAATGTGAATTGTGCCTGGCCAGCTTAGAGCACCGTTAGCTGCCACAGAGGTCAAATGTGTGCTCTGAGTTCTTCCCAAACTCAGTACTGTTAGATGGATGTTAATGAGGTCAAGAGATTCATCTATCAGTTACTACAATTGTCCTCCCTCATCCAGTTGTCACAGTTCATAATGTGGTCAAACCTAGTCCAGAGAAGTGGAGACCATGGTGATTCTTTCCTAGGCAGAGTGCTGGGCGTAGTGCTGGTGCTGTGGGCCCCCCAAGCAGGGCAGCCCCCTGAAAAACAGCCAGGCACTTTCCTGCACAGTGTCAGGGCTGCCAGGAAAGGAGAATTTATAACTTCTTACCAAATTCCTTTTGGTGGTCAGGTTAAAGCATATAATGGTGTGCCTTGCTAAGAGACCTTGTGCAGTTTGATGTCTTTACCTCCTGGTTACTTTTCTTCTCAAAATAAATAGTAAAAGTGACTAGTCTTATGTTAAGCTGCTCTATTGCTAGCTCATAGATTTCTTGACTGATGCTTCCCCTCTGTTTCCAGACTGCTGCTCCAACCATTTTCTGAGAGGATGTCCTATTGAAAGTCAATAGACTTGTGATAGCCTTACATGTCCTGGCACTTCTCTGGAATGACCTCTCTCCTGCACCAGAGGACCTCACGTGTTCTCCTGACACTCTGACTTTCTCCAGCTGGCAGACAGGCACCAGTGACTGAGTGTTCTGTTGCAGTGCACTCAGTCTGATGTCTACATCCTGCCAAGAATAACGCTGCAAAGGCATTGTAAGGTGACAGTGAGCATGGCAGTGCTTTGATGGCAGAGCATCCTTGCATATGGCTTGCTAATGTCACAGTTTGGCTCAGAGTGTCAATTGCTGGTTAGAGGTTCTTGGAATGAAGGAAGTATTAACTGTAAATTGCTGTGGCTGTTTCCTAATTACAGAATAGGTTGGGAAGCACTTGGGCAGCAATCCAACAAAGCACTTAAGCACCCACTGATTTTTGAGGAAAGGCCCCTTGTCTAGGATTGCTCATGCTCCCAGACACCATCAGAAGTGTTTGTTAGTAGACCAGTACTTTCTCCTGACTACCTCAGCACATCCATCTCATTTTCTGAAGTGACTTAAGGAGCTGGGAGTTCAAGGTTGACTGGAAGTCTGCAGGAAATAAACTCCTAAATCACTGCTGTACTTTGAAAAAGTCTGCTCAGCTGCACAGCTTCTTTTGGTGTTCTTCATCCTTGCTGTAATAAATAAAATTATGACAGCTTTTAAACCACTGCTAAATTCTGAGGTTTGCCTTTGCCCATCTTGATGTTCCTGTTGCAGCAGGGTTACCCAAGATATTCTAATATGTAATGATTGGAGCACTCTTTCCAAATGCAGATGAAATGCAGTTTTTCAGCTATGTCCCACTAACAGAAAAAAGGTTGCAATGAGAAGTGATAGGAATGACTTAACCCAGGTGGGATAATGAATTCAAAACATCCTTCTTTCTAAAGCAGTCCATGATGCCCCATAATGTAAGTTATCATTGAGAGCCATGGCATGAAAATCTTGTGAAGCAGTGAGACTGTGGAGTCACAGGATAATAATGCATTGATTTAATATGATAAAGAACAGATAAATCAAAAGTGGAGATTATGGTTTAGATGTGCTAGTTTTAAAGCTTGAATTACAACTACTGACTTTCTCTGAATGTGAGAGTATGGAGCAGATGCACTGGGGATCAATCCTACTCAACCTTTCAGTCTGGACAGGAGCATGTGTCTGGGTGCCTAGGTGTTTCAGTCCACTTACCAAGAAAATAAATGCTTTTTAGTTCAGAAAAGATTGTCAAAAGTTCTTGATCAGAAGCTAAAGGAAGTCCAGACTAATTCAATGAGGCCTTGTACTATTTCAGTGGTTCCCTGTGTTTTCCTTGGCAAAGACTTTGGTCCTTCCACACATGCTTCTCTGCTTTCCTGATTACTTGTCTCTCTGCAATGCAAGCACTGCTTTGTCTGCTCTCTCATTCTCACTGCACTTCCTTCTGCCACAGTGTTCTTGCTGTCTCCAGACTTTGGCTATGTAGTTTCTTTGCTTCCCTTATTTCCTCTAGCTTTTAGCGCTAATGCATGGCCTGGGGTGGGCTTCCTTCTCTGTCTCTCCCACCAGCAATGCACCCACTCCTCGGGTACCGGTCTAATTTACTGAGATGCAATTTGCTACAAGTGAGGCTCTGAAGCAAATTGCTGTCAGATCAAAGATGTCCCTCATCAAGGGAAATCTTGCAATGTCCATGTTTTTGTTTTTAGCTGATGGCTTTTTCCTGTTCATGGAGGATGCCTGATGGATTTCTTTGATATGTTGGTCTGGTCAAGAGGAAAATCACATTCAAAAAGAAATTAATAAAGGAGACTGTGTCAGAGCATTCACACCTCCTGTAAATCTCTGTCCTTGTTCCAGGTTATTTTTAGAGGGTGCAAGAATGCTGCTTAGCCAGAAGTTTTCACACAGTGGTTCCCTGGATGGTACAGGCCACCAGCAAGCTGCTAGTTAAGTAGCTATGGTAACACTGTAATCAATGACAAGCATTCAGGTCTCTGAGCAAATAGTGCTGGGATGAGGAGGAATTATGCATAATTGGACTTTCCTAGAATTCATAA
This sequence comes from Urocolius indicus, assembly GCA_013401255.1. Taxonomy (NCBI): domain Eukaryota; kingdom Metazoa; phylum Chordata; class Aves; order Coliiformes; family Coliidae; genus Urocolius; species Urocolius indicus. The sequence goes on from WBNH01005841.1 coordinate 1,711,515, forward strand.
CTGATTTCCAGAGGTTACCCAACAGTCAAGAGATTGTTGCCCTCTCCATTGCCATGACTGCTGATGGTGAGGAATAAAATAGTGACTGTTATGCCAAAATAACGAGCAAAGAGGTCAGAAAGTTTGTAAGAGCAGGAAAAGTCATTTCCTGTGATATCATTAGCAGTATTTTAGAGAGAAGGTTCAGTAATTGCTATGGTAATTCTGAAGAACTTTTGACTGTGAGAACACATAGGTAATTTTTTAAAGTCTTTGCTAGTGGGAGAGAATTCCACTAATACAAGACTCTGTGGTGTTACAAAGTGGCATGGGCTGGAGGCTTGGGAAGCAGAGGTTATTCTCTGTGCTGTGTGTCTTCTCTAGGCTTTACTGTTCTCAAAATGGTGTATGGTAACATATATGCATCAGTGGTCAAGTAGAAAAGGAAATTGTGAACCTCAGGATGTAGCTGCCTACCAAGGTGACATCTCAGCTGGAGCAGATTTGTTTTGCCAACATTTCAGCAAGTCCATGCCTTTGTTATTGCTGCACAAAATCAGAGCAGCAAGTGATCTTTATATGGACAAATGCAAAATTGCTTGAGTGGATTCTGGCTTTAAAAACATGAGATAAGAGAAGACTGGTATTTTGGGCCTTCTCCAGATTGTTTTTGAGCAAAGTCATTGATATTCCTTCGGTTTTCAAAGCGATGCTCTTAAATTTCCAGAGAATGAGAGCTGCTAAAGTCTTGTGTGCATGCAGATACACTTTGGTTTTCTCTGAGTTAATGGAAAGTTTGTTGTTCCTAGCTATGCTGCTTCTTTTGAACTTTTAGCACATCTTTCTTTGGGATCAGAAAGAACAAAACCTGCAAGTTCTTGTACACTGGAGAGCGATGAGGAGAGGACACTCTTCAGTGTGTTTTATCTCTAAAAATGGCTCCTTGGGTTTTAATTGTTTTTTTTTTCTCTCCAGGTGCAAACAGATGACTTACCCAGATGACCTGCCCCAGATCTCAGTGGTGTTTATATTTGTAAACGAGGCGCTCTCTGTCATCCTGCGTTCTGTGCACAGTGTTGTGAATCACACCCCATCACACTTGCTCAAGGAGATAATTCTGGTGGATGACAACAGTGACAATGGTGAACAAGCATTCATTTTTCCTCTGAGTCCTGTATCCAGTGTGGTTAATGGACATGAAATGTGAATCAAAGGGAGTTTGGTCACTACTAGTTGAAATGTGTTTTTTTTAAAGTGTTGGGATGAAACAGTGTTGAGTCATTCTGCATTTAAACAGCCAGAGAAGGAAGGTCATACATGTAACCACTGATTTATTTCATGGCTAATCAAATAGGTCACAAATTGGTGTAAAGTAACATACCTCTGGTGCGATCAGTAGGATTTACAAGTTTTGTGCTCGTTGATGAGAGGGTTGATCCAGCCACTTGCACAAAGCTGAGAGTAAACATTAACTATTGGTATAACAAATAAACATTATGTAGATAAACTCTAGAAATTTCATTGAAATTCTCAGAGGATGGCTGACATATCTATGGACAATCTTAATATGGAAATGACACTTTTCTCCAAACATTCAGAGCTGGAGGAATATCATGATTAATGGACTAAAAGTTTAGCTTCTGCTTTAAAGGAAAAGCGGGGCTACAGATTCCCTTAAAGTTAGTTTCTATTCTTTCACATGGTAGCAAACTTTGCTTCTTCATCACTTAAGTGTCAATAATATCAAGGTTTGAGTATGAAATGTTTTTTTTGAGGTAGGTAGAGATTAAATTGCACCATGAGAGTGAAACAGAATGGGCACAAAGCACAGGAATTTTCAGGTCATTGATTCTTTAATAACATTTCTGTTAAGAGTAATAAAAATTCAGAATATCAGTGAGCATATAGGTTGCTGTTGATGCACACCCTTCACAGGATGGTCAAGTTTGAAGACCTGACAGGATACAGGTGACTAGCAGTGTTGTTGTGTTCAAAGCTGTTACACCTTAGACTTCTAGAACTATTGCATCTTCTCTATTCATATTTGTTAAAATAAGGCTCAAGTTAAGCATTTCCTCCACAGATCAACAGCTTTAAGTCTTTTGGTTTTAAGTTGGTATTCCTCTTCAAGATCCTCAGAGAAAAAGAAAGGTTTGAGAGAAAAAAATCACTAAAATCAAACATAAATCTCCAAAACCTATAGATTTAAGAAACCTTTTGTCCAATTCTGCTTTCAGTTATGGCAGTACCTTTGCAGTAGTTATATAAGATTGCAAAGTGTTTGAATCAATGCAATACAGAGGGGAATTGGACTCGTTTCTCAATGAACTCTTATATGGCTTTTCTCTGTCATTCTTCTAGATTTATCAGGTCTTTCATTCCGATTGTAATGATTCTACTGAGTAATTTAGATCAGAAGAATGAAGATTCTAATGTTCTGGAAGCTTCTATTATTTTTCCTAATAAATATATTTGAGCAAAAGCTGCATTATAAGTAGCAGTGTAAATGAATTACCAAACTAGATTGATTTTAAAAAATAGAGAGACCATTTTGATAATTTGCCTGTTTATAAGCCTATTGAAATGAATCTGAATAAGAGAGTGAATGAGTTCCTGCTCCATCTGTGATTGAATGTCTGAAAATGAACAAAAGAGAAGATATAATCTTCAATATCCATTTAGTTCAAAGGGGAAGAAGCCTGGTATTGAGAACTCTTAATTATATTTAAGGTAAAGCCCTTAAAATTAAGGGAAATTTCTTGTGATCTGAATTATGTCTTGATCCAAAATCCATTGAGGTTCTTTTTCAAAATCTTACTGAATAGTATAAATCAGGAAAAAAAGAATCACCAGCATCCCATGTTACACTTCAGCCAGGTAAGAATTGCTGCTCCAGAGGCCTGCTGTAGCCTGATGCAAACCTTCAGAGAGTTACAACAGCAATTCTTTATAAACATGAAGACAAACTACTTCTTCAAAATAATATTCAAATCCTTCAGGCCATATTAAACCTGTGCAACTCTCATGAGCAGAGAATTTCACTGAACTGATGCCGCTGGAACTGGTCCAGGCCACAATTGTGTTACTTGGTTTCTACCTGTGAGACTCCCTGAAAGCGTATGAATGTTTAAGAGTTTCTTTCCCTTTCTGTTACAGAACAAATCAAAGAAAAACAGAACATTGCAAGGCTTTTCTCATTCACAATATTTTTGTGGGTTTTTTTTCCTTTGTCCTGCAGTTGAGCTGAAATTTAATTTGGACCAATATGTCAATAAAAGATACCCAGGTCTGGTGAAAATCGTGCGCAATAACAAAAGAGAAGGGCTGATCCGAGCCAGAATCCAAGGCTGGAAGGCAGCAACCTCTCCTGTCGTCGGCTTCTTTGATGCTCATGTTGAGTTCAACATTGGCTGGTAAGATGTTGGCTGCTCCCATGGGGAGAACAGTACTATTACACTTTGTCCTGTATCTCAAAGGGTGTGATAGAGGTTTGCCCAGCAACAGGGAAGCTGAACACCTGTAGGGGTGAGATGGGTGTAAGTTAGTGTTATCACGTTAGCACTTACATTTCAATAATATTCTTGGTTATTGCAACATTGATGTCAAATTTCAGCAATGACAGCAAGATCCATGAAGAACACTGTTGTGCCTGCTTTTGTACAGCTCAGTGATGAAATAAGTAATTTAAACCACAACGGCTATGAAGCCTCCAAAGCATTCAAATGGGGAGAGACCATTGAGGAGGCTCTGAGCTGGAGGCAAATGCATGCTTTCAAGTACTTTTTTAATCTCCTTCTCATTTTCTATAATTTCCTCTTAGAAGCTTGAATAAAAACCTGATTTCCTCATAAATTTTCTTGCATTTGAATTGGAGGGAAACAATGAATTATTTCCTGCATTTTTAATGGAGCTTGAAATTAGTACGACTCTCCTCATGCTCTTTGTTTTGCAAGGGAGCAATATTGGCTGTGGCAAGCACAATTTTGGGTTTAATGGGCCAGATCTGCAGTTGGAGTGAATCTTTGTAGCCCCACTTAGTGGCCAATGCTTGGCATTGCTGGGACTGAAGGAACAGATCTGTGCAGTCCGCTGAAAAAGGGCTGCTGGGACCTTCAGTATGTAAAATGTGTATTTTCCAAAGATAGTCTGTTATTTGATAATGATGATGCAGAGTTATGGTGGAGCTGATTATGCTCTGTAGTTCTGGGAGATATCCCCAAATTAAAACTAAAAATAGCTGTACTTACAACAAGAGAGAACTTAGCTGCAAAGGAGTAGAGTGTTTATATGTTCATGAATATCTTTATAAAATGGGAGATGCAATAAGTCTTGTAGAGCACTTGGTTTCTGTTTACCCTTTTGTTTTCCCTGGGACTATGAAAGATGGTAATAGCAGTTGTAGTCATTTTATAGAAGCTTAAAAGCTGATTTAACTTATTTATTTACTTTTAAAGCAACTGGAACTTTCAAATCATCACAAATGTTCATGCAAAGTAATATCAGCCACTGGACAGAATCAAGGGCTGGAGGAAGCATGCTCTGGTTGCTCTTCCCAGCGCTTGTCCTGCCCAAGCTGCAGTTTTCTGAGCCTTGTGGGGGATTTTGTTGTCACTTCTCTAAAGGACGTTGAGATCTTACTGATGTACTCTACCTGGGGAAGCTAAGCAATGATGTCAGTAAGCAGGAAAGGGTTTTTTTGTTGTTGAGTTGTTTGGGGTTTTTTTTCCTTAACCTTAGTGCATTGCATCAATGTCAGAAAGAGGGAAATCAGCATAGCAAGAAGTGAGACTACTCAGTAAATGAGACTGTATGTATATCCGAGATAAAAAGTCCTTGCTTTTATTGCATCCTCCCTGGTGTACTCTCCTTTCAACAAGTGTGCTTAAGGCTCAGTAATAGTGCTGAGCCAGGCTGTGCAGCTGCTTTGAGACCACTTGGCTTCTGGGATAGACGCAGAGGATGAACGAGAACAGCAAGTGCACACTGGAAGGAAGCATCACATATCCCTTTGTTTCCAAGCTGCATATGGAGGTTCAAAGCATTCCCTTCTGGTGTTTCTCCTGTTGTTCCCCTTAAGTCAGGGCTGCTGACAGCCATCTCAAACCTTGCTTGACCTGTTTCCTCCCAGTTTTAATTCTATCCACCTGTGCACAAGCAGTTGCCTGTCATCTCGATTTTCATCTCATCTTCTTTCACTAGGAGGGACTGGAAGTCCTTCCATCTGGACTGCTTTATTTTTTACCACCAGATTAAGATTACCCTCACTCTACTACTCTATAAACTTATTAGTCATGTGGGAGTATCTTGTTAAAGTACCACTCTTCTGCTCTCCTACTAAGTTTCATCTTGCAGGAGTATTCCCCCCCATTTTCAATGTATATTCATGTATTCAGAGTCCACATGGATTGCTCCCACTCAAAGCTGTCTATGGATTATTTGTGAAGTAATTAAAAATAAGCCAGTTCCTTTGCCACAGCAAAAAAAAAAAAGCTTTCAGTTTGGTTTGTGTTCCGTCTAAAAGCCAAGTTCCTGCAGTGCAGTTACAGCCTTCCAATCTATGGCGGTTTCAGCTGCCTAATCAGTTGGCAGATTAATTCATAAAGAATCAGAGAAGGACTTCATCAGTTTCTCATGAAATATGTAAGACTCAGGAAAAAAAAAATTCTTTAAACAATAGTTGCCCCACTTATGGGTGAGCTTTTGCCTTATATCTCACTGTAGCATTTTACAGGCTCTTACAGCTGTACTCTCCAGGGATGCTGCTTCTTGACTAAAATGCAATCTGGTAGGATATAAAAAAAATACTCTGCAACCTGGAGGGTCAAATTACCTATTGAATTATTTATTTTGCTATGCTTAATTGGTGCTTTTTTGCTTCTCAGGTGTTGAAATGTATTAGCACAGAGCAGAGATTTTCTACTGACCTGTGCCCCTTAAGGCTTTTGATAGTGTGAGCCAATGCTGCTGCTTTAAGAGCTGAAGTGGAGAGGACTAGCTGAAAGGGAGGCCATTACTGTTAATTCTCAAATAGAATTTTAAATTACAATGACATGATAATGTATGTGTACAGTTCATATGTAAAATTCTAACTGCTCTGCAGTAGAACCTTGTCTGTTTTTAATGGTTACTTGATGTCGTTAGGAGTCAGCATCTAGCGTCAGCACCCAACAGAACCAGTAGGTATGAAAACACTGCATTCCCTGTACATTCCTCTCTGAGGATGTGTTTAAACTTATATAGTTCTGTTTTCCCTGCAGTCCTTTTAAGGACTCAGCATTTCTGCTCCGACTTCTGTATTGAGTCCACTCCCTGTGCATTAAGCAACCCACAGTAACACTGAGTACAGACCATTGCACCCTGGCTGCTAATTGTGTTGAGGAAGAGATAGAGCACTATATAAATGCCTGTCTTTGAGAGATGGGAAAGAATAATGTGACAAGGAGAAGAGAACTTTGCTATGTTATATCTGGGAGAAGGAAAAGAGATTGCAGTGATAGGGTGTTAATTCTCTGGGTGAGATAAAGGACACATTGAGTGAAGGAGAGCAGAAATCAGTAAGTGAAAGGCAGAGAGGACAATATATTAGCAGCCATAAAGAGGGTGCTAGGAGCCATAAAAGAAGACATAATGATAGAGTATCATACTTGCATTCTGTCTTAGGAATTGCTTTTGCTTCTATCACAGAGGTAGTATCAAAGCATTGAATGGAGTTTTGCAGTACTCTAGTAATTAAAATTTTGCCAGACAAAGGGGGAGTATCAATAAGGCTGCAGTGAAGTAAAAGGATTTAATCAAAAGATTTCAATATACCAGAGAGATAGGGACAGCTTGAAATGAGGAACTGAAATACAAGCTGAGTATCCATTAGATTGTGCTATACACATCCCATCATTATGGATTATCCCTGAAGTTGGCAGTGTTTTAAAATATAGAAAACTAGCATTTTCATGAACTAAGAAGAGGAGCTGAAGATCAGGATCCCAAGGTCTATGGGTGATATTTTGCAAATGCTACTTTACACTGTAATGTGTAGTACAACTTGCTGTAGTGGCCATAAGTAATGGATTCTCAAGAAAGAGCATAAGGGAAAAAAGGAAGTTGATTTCCTCCCAGTCTATTGACTTGGATTTTCCCAAGTACTCTGTAACAGAGACATGGTCATGTTTTTGTAGGACAAAACCACAGGGTTTATGCCCTCCTGAAACAAAAGCTCCCTTGTTAAGATCTTCATAAAACGTACTGGAAACCCATCTACCATCAAGTCACCTAGCCATCCCTTCTGTTCAAGTTCAAGTGGCTCTTTGGGGACCTGGCAAGGTCCAGGTGACTCTTTCCTTCTTGTGAGAGAAGTGCTGTAGGTAAGGGTGCGATTACGTTTGCAGTCCTGTACAGTCCATCTCCTGTGGAAGGCTTCAGCCTATCACTCCTGCTGATGACATCATTCATCTCAGCATTCCCAGTAACATGCTAAGTTTGACCTGGGAAGTTATATTTATGCAAATGCAAAGAAAAGGACATGGGAGTTTTTACTCAACCAAAGCCTCTACCATCATTTAGGATCAATTTTGGAACTTAACGGAATAGATGTTTTAGACAGCAAAAATGAACTAATACTATCTGAGTGACGAGGGAAGCACGCAACATAAGCCATGTGGGCCTTTCAGATTCATGGGACAGTGCCAGCTTACATATAGAGGACATGCCAGAAAAGCAGCTTCAACTATTCATCTACCTAAACAACCTAGAATGTTCATTGAAGCATCCTCATTGCTTTTCAGTGGTGCAGAAAAGAGCTATTCAGATTTGGCAGCCAAAGAGCTGATCTTTAACTCTCCAGCAGGCATTTATGCTGTGTTCGCTCCATTCTGGCCGGGGGCTGCAGGTCTGAAACCTCCCCAGGCACACAGGAATGCTGATAGAGATGTCAGATAGAACAGATGGGAAATTTTTCTCTCCTCTTAGAGACCAAGGAAGGGAGTGTGATTTTTATTATTATCATTATTTTTTTAGTTCTCTGACTACTTATTTCCAGGAAAGGCATTCTGCACAAGATATCCCTCAGTTGGCCTCAGTGAAGAACTATGGATGTTAGTAGATCTGCTTGTCTGCATCCGATAAATGTATATTGCCAGTGAAATATGAGGTAGTGTATAAAACCACATGCAAAATAAGCTTTCAGTTTACACAGGTTTTTCTCTTACGCTTCTGTGTGAAGCTTTTACCTCATGGTACCTGGCAGTGGTAAAGTAAAATACAGTATTAAACTGTAAAATCTAGCAGATGAGACCATGTTGTTTTGTCATTTATGTCTTGTAAGGACTCTTACTTAAATCCTTGCAAGACAAAAAACACAGAACCATAAATGATGTGGGTTGGAAAGAACCTTTAAGGTCATCTCAGTTCAACGCCTCTGCCATGGGCAGAAACACCTTCCACTAGACCAGATTGCTCAAAGTCACATTCAACCTCACCTTAAAAAGAAGACATTCTGACTTGTGAAAAGGTAGAAAAAAAGTTGTTTTTTTTTTTTTAGTGGCGTAAAAATTAAAATAGTGATCTGGAGGGGGGAAAAAAACACGTTTATCTCAAAAGAAACCAGACATTGAGGTACTTGGGTACCCACTTGGGATAGGGTAGAATTTAAGAGCAACATTTTCCATTGCAATTCCTGTCACCTAGGAAGGAAGGGATTGACTTCTGGACAAGTTCAGAAAAAGTGGCATTGGGATGAGGAGCTATTGACAAATGCCTGATACAGTCCTTCTAATCAAGAACTGAAAAGTGTTCTGAATCTGCTCCTCAGATGATGCATGTTAGCAAAGCATCCCTGATGTTGTGGAGTGCGTTGAAGTACAAGATTGCACAACAGAGGATCTGGCTGTAGCACATGTGTGGTTTCTCTTAGATAGCATGTGTTTGTTCCTTGTGTTGTGCCTTTTTAAAAGCCTGCTTGAAGTCAGCAGGTGTTTTTACCTATTTTAAAAAAGCAAATTACATAACCGTGTGTGCTGAGGAGCTCATTAATAACTTGTTTTTATCTGTTTTTTATCTGGAAGAAGCTGTTCTTTTTAGCATTGTGAAAAAATCAGACATCCCCATTGGCGTGAACTCTCTGGCAATCTGATAAAGATGTAAGACAGCATACAATTCTTGTTTGCTGTGATTTCCTGTGGGGTTTGAGCTGCTCTCAATTGGCCTAATATGAAACACAATGCATATATGTTCTGAGATAGACTTACAATGAGATTAGAGAAACTCATGTGATCACAGTATGACCCCTGCCTTTGCTCTCAGTCTTCTTACAGACTTACTCTATACTCTGGGTTAAATTCTCCCTTTCAGCTCTTTTCCTAACTTCAACGTTTATCTTGGGAACACTTACTCTTTGAGGCCCATGGTACTGGCACTGCTGAAGCTCCCACTGAACTCATCATGGATGCTCAAAACCTTGGAAAATCCAGAGATGGATTAACCTGTGTTAATCCAGAAATGGATCCACTGGTAGGCAAAAGCATTAAATGCATGAAATACATGCGCTTGATTTATACTCAACAAAGACTCAACGGTCTTTGATGAATCAACACATCCTTTTATTGTGAATTTCCTCCTGATCAGAAATTCCTCCCACAAATTCCCCAAGGGAGTTACTGTAAGGAGACTGTAAGGAGGAGTCACCAAGGCACCTGCTGTGGATGTTCCTCCCAGCACATCCCTGTGCTTGTGAGCGGCTCATCATAACCATGGGTCAGCGATACATTTTGTGGAGTTTCAACCAAGCACTGTCAATTGCAGGGCTGAGTCCAAGGAAGGATACTTCAGCAGTGTGTTACTGTATTTCTGGACTGCTTCAGAGAAATAAAACTCAAGTAAAAATACCCTTTAGCCTAGTGAAGTCTATAAGAGAACTAAATTTACTGTCCTTTCTCTTCTGGCTTAAACCATTCACCAGCAACCTATTCAGAGAGAGAGGAGGACCCTTGGCAAATATATATTTTTAGAGATGCTAGAAAAAAGGAACTTCTTATGTTACTCTAATTCCAGCCCAAATTGTCTCCTTGGTTTTTACTAGGTGGAAAAAAGAACTGGGTAATGTGAAGCACCACTTTTAAAGCTGAATCTTTTGATTATATTTAGTTTACTGAAATCCATCATGTCTATGAATATACCTGGGAGAATTTTTCCTCTTGCTCCAGTAAATAACTTGTTAATAACATATGCTACTCCATGCTCATAAAGTGCATTGATTCAGATGCAAGCTAGGAACCTCATCTTTTTGCATTTGTGAAAAACAGAGATGAATCTCAAAATGCACATCTGGCTTTTGTACCCAATCAGGTCTTGCTGAATCCTGCCTTACTGCCAACAGTAGCCATGTGGAAAAGGAATACTCAAACCTCATGTTCCAACTCATCAGCATAGTTTGCTGAATGTACTTGGACTTCAGCAACCTCTCCCACTCTGTCCTTTTAGTCCTGGCAGCTGCCAGGAGCACCTGAATTCTGCAGATGCACAGTAGAAAAAACAAAGGGGAAAAAAAAAACAAAGGACGTTGGTGTCTCTAAAGAGGATGAGTAAATGTGTGATAATGTAGCAGCTTAATAGGGAAAATAATAGAAATTACTTGGAAGATTTAATCGGAATCCTTTCAAAAACTTGAACCAATTAGAAAAATCCAGAATTACCTGCAAAGCTGACAAAGGATTTGATGAATGTGCAGCTCATTGGGAAGACACTATGCCATTCATTGAGCCTAACAGAGCTACTCCAAGGCTGGACTTTGCTAGCAGTGAATGATAAGGAATGTAAACACAATCCATTACCCAATGCTGTTCAAGCTCATAGTCCTTCTTCATTGACCACTACCCAGGGATCTTGGCAGGCAGAAAAACAGAACACAAGCAGTGTGTTCAGCAGGTGGTGCAAAGGGCATTGGCAGAATCTGGGACTGGAATGTTCCTGCAGAGCTCACTGAGATGAGCTAGGGCCTGGCATCTGAAAATCCTGTTGCTGTTTCTGCTGTCCCTGATCAGGCAAGACAAGCTGTGAAATCTCTCAGGTGCACAATGTTTAATTAAAAGGCTCTCCGTTACAGAGTTTTGCTCAGTAACAGAGAATCACTCTGCACTGGATTTTCTCTTTCCATCTGTGACTCAGAGCCTGCTCTCTAGCTTGTGAGTGTGAACATATTTTGAAAGTTAGATAAACGTGCAGTCTGTCTAAATACTGAATGTTTCCTCTTCCTAATACCTGTGGGAATTCCACACATGTGGATGCAGACAGTGGAAGAAAGTCACCTCCACTGAGGGAGATGGGAGGTTGAGAAAATGCAGTTCCAACAGTTGCTTTTATACCGATTCACTCCATAACCTCACCATGGCATTTCATCTATAGCCTGAGGGCAGAGATATGAACACTTGCTGAAGTAATAATATCTTCAACATTTACACGTCTTAAGGTCTTAAGTGCAGGGGAAAAAAAACAGAACTTTCATCCCATGGACAGATTTCAGATGCCTCCGATTTTGTGAACTTCAAAAATCTGATATTTCAAATGAAGAGATTGATAGAGATTAAGGAAAGTTCATCATGTGTTTAGGTCTGATTCTTCTATAACATTTCAGAGATCCTTTCGTGTGCCATTCATATGTAAAACATCCAGTCAGGTGGTAATAAGTGTAAGCCACACAACTGAAAAAAACCACAGGAACTCAGTCAATTGTTGAGTGACAGGACTAGTTTGGTGATGGCCTGTGTGACAGCAGCACCAGAGCTGGGAATGGATTGTTCTTATTATTCTGAAGAAAATAGAGACCAAGATTAGCATTTCCAAGACTAGTGTATCAGATGAATAGAATCACAAATACAATTGAAGGATGAAAATCAGAGCAACTGTTAAATATTTTCTTCACTTTCTTTCTGTAGCCATTATTGAGGATACACTTCAACAGTCCAATTTTATACTCTCTTGCAAAGTATCAGGCTAAATTCCCTTTATATTCAAAATAGGCTTATCTGGAACATTATTAATCTTACCTATTTTCAGTGTCTATGTTATTATGAGAAGAACTTTACCATGAAAGTGCCAGCCTCTGTCTCTCTCTGCTGAGAATGAAAGTTTTAGACAATTACCTTGGATGTTGAGAGTCTGTTGCAAACATCCAACACTAAAGGAGAATTCGTTATTTCTTTTGGCATTTTCATTATGTGATCTCAATCTACTGTTCAAAGTAAAATAATTGCAAAGCAAGTACACAAGGAGGAACTGTAGAATAAACATGTAAACTTCAGCACAGAGTATGATGGTTAAATGGTTTTGCTGAGTATCAACATAAACTTCCTAAGAACTGAGGACTTAAGGATCATTTGGTGATCAAAGAACTAAGAGAGATCAAAGTAGCTTTAAAAACTTACCATCTTTCCATGCTCATCAAAGAGCTGTTTCCAGAATCAGATGGTAGTGAGTAAGAGTGATAGAGTTTGATTCTTGCAAAGGAAACCTATTTACAGTTTTCTGATTCAGAAGGCATGCAGTCAGTTTTCCTGCTTTGCAGGGCAGGCCTGGAAATCAGACCCAAACACAGGAAATTTGTGTATGTGTGTTAGGGAGTCATTGGGAGCAACTGTGTCCCATTATATGCTGCAGATCTCACTGGAGATCTCTCTGCTCTGTGACTTCCCCACTGCAGTATATCTGTTGAAGCAGTGCCTGATGGCTTAAGGAGTGGGCCACCTCCCAAGGTGGTGTTTGGTGCAAGGGAACTCAGAGTCAGTTTTGTAACGAGGCTTCTGCTGCAAGGGCTCTGCATGAACAGTGACCTGCTCCAAGGTCATTTTATTTCTCCACAGTCACAAAGAGGAGGATTCTTTTTCCAGTCAAACAATTAGTGACCTGTCATTAACAACATCTGTACCTGTTGTTTGATATTTTGAAAGCCTTTTTTTTCGGAGGCCAGAAGAGAATGGAGAGCCTCCTACTGATATTGTGGACCGAGGTTACCATAGCCATGCATGAAGGCAGCTGATGGGAGAAGGGTGTCTGATTGGCATCTCTGTTGTTCTATGGCTTGTTTCTTCTGCTGCCTCTAGGCTGATAAGGAGAAATACCATTCTAGGAAGAGCAAAGCAGGTTCATCTTTTCTGTGTTTTTCTCTGCTTTATTGGACTTGCAAGTTTCTCTGCCATTCACTGTTTGGGATTTTTTTTAAACAGCTAATCTCATAAATATAATCTCACCTTAATAATAGAAATGGCTTATCCAGATTTGGTGGGTCACATTGGCTCTCTGTGTGGGTGCATGAGTGTGTTCTAAAGACTGTATGAATTGGCATTCTGAATCATGTAGTGCATTGTCCTGAATCTCTCTCTGTTGTTTCTTATCACTCTCATAGTAAACAAACTCCTTTGTGTCAGGGGTGCAGGTTTTTAAATGTCATGTAAAAAAAAAAAAAAAGGTAGAAAGAGACAACAGATGATTCTACAGTCTAAGGAAATATTTTAAAGCCAAAAAGGTAGTTAACAACCTGAGCTGAATTCAGTGTACCTCCTCTGGGCTGATGCCCTTTCATGCTTCTATAGAGGTCTTTGGTACCTTGCAGGACTAGGCTTTGACAATAGGAGTACTACACTAAAAATTTCAGGTGGCAGGCCGTAGTAAGAGAGACCTGAGACCCTTCCAGATATGACAAATGCATTGATTTATTCTCAGAATAAATCAAGTAACAAAACAATATGTGTTGCATGTAAGATGAACATTGCTTTCATAACCTTCCAGGCCACAAGCAATTTCTGCAACTTGCAATGCCATTCTTCAATTCCTACCATACTTATGATCATCCTTTTTATTAAAACTTCCATGCTCTGTGGTATTTGCATCCAGATGATTGATTCAAATGTCATTTTTCTAGAGGAATCCCAATAAACCTAGTTTAATTCCCTTTGACTTCTTTCCAAATGAAATGCTGTGACATCTTGTCTTTTTGTCAGTTACACTGTTATTTTGCATTGTTTTGTGATGGTTTATTTGCAGTAAGTTGCTCATCACCAATACTCAAGGGTTTCACTACATATACGTATCTTTTTATTGATGTGGGACAAGTAGAAAGAAAAGACAAAAGCAGTATACAACATCATGTAAGCAATATGGAGTCTGTGTACATAAAAGACAAATCTTTTGGCCATATTGAAGTACTGGAAAGTTGCTTTCTTCTTACAATAATTTGTATAGTTCAGATTGAGGCACTGAAGATGGAAAATAGAGCCTGTATTCATTTCATAACTTATTCCTTTCTGTTGGCCTGCTCAAGAAAACAGATGGTAACAAACTAAATATAACAAACAAAACATAAGCTAACAAACTTAAAACTGCAAAAGAACAATTGCCTTTTAACCAACAACAAAAGAAACATGGGAAAAGATCAGTGCTCAAATTCCACTACCTCTGTGAATCCCAGCAAACCACCATTCCCTTAAAGATACATGTGAGAGCTCTGCAAAAATTTCAAAGCTTATTTCAAGGGAAAACATGGATATAAAGGGGTGAACCAGTGGCTATTTCTGATAGTGCTTTGAGAAGTGCTTTCTACCCTTACGTAAGTCTGCTACCTCTTTGGATTAGTTTCTCTGTAAATTCCTGGCAACTTCAGACTACCTTGCTCAGAAATGAATGTTTTTACTGAAGCTTTTTGCTTTTCTGAAACACTTTGGGATGTAGCATCTCTTGAAAGCACATTAATGTTTTAAAGCCTTTTGAAATGATGGCATATTTCCTGCAGTTTGCTGCTTTTGCACCATTTGACAATTGAAATCTTCTCATCACCAAAGAGGGTTTAGAAGGCATAATGCAGCCAGGCTTGCCATTCAAACTAGAGCCAATGGGGTCAGTCCTTAGGAAACAAGATTAAAACCTCTGAGTAACCTTCAGATCCATTCCGTCCCTGGTGTGTATTTTGTTCTTCAGACCTTGTAGGCAAGAGCAGGTATTTAATCTCTACCAGGCATCCTGATGGGGTAGCTGTTAGGAGACCATTTAGTTACTCTTGGTGATAGTGGCTCTCGACGCTTGTCCATTGCAAAATGAATTGACAGTCTCCAGGCTTCAGAATAAGTGTTCAGAAAAAAAATTGTATTGTTAAACTCTGGTACAGCTTCATAAAGGTATCATAAAGGTGTGCTGTTGCTGTTTGAAATAACCCACACCAAGCTCCAGCCTCTTCAGTATATGGCAGTGATGTGGATTCGATCCCACTGTGCTGGGTTCAGGTCTGCCATCTCGCTGGGCTGCTGCTGTTGGTGTTAGAGAAGTGTGTTTTATCAGACTGCAAAGCAGTACCTGGGCTTACTGGATGGCTGTAAAGCATTTTACTGTTTTTATTGTTCTCAGGGTGGAACCTGCACTTACCCGGATCAAAGAAGATCGAAAGAGGATCATCTTACCAGCAATTGACAACATCAAGTACAACACTTTTGAAGTGCAGCAATATGCCAACGCAGCCCACGGCTATAACTGGGGGCTTTGGTGCATGTACATAATCCCACCGCAGGACTGGCTCGATAAAGGGGATGAGTCAGCTCCCATCAGGTAAATCTCCTGTGCTGTCACTTTGGTACTAGCCACGTTTCAGTCTCAGCTGTCTGCCGAGGGGGAATTTCAGTGAAGCAAGGCTACAGGCTTTGTGCAGGTGTTGTCCCACAAAGAAGGGTTCAATACCCACTGTAACAATGAGCCAATCTACACACATTAAGATAGTGCTTTATGTCATGTTTGTGCAAAATCTGGTGCTGGGTGGGAATTCTACAAAACCAGCACACTTAAGAACTTTCCTGTTTTTATCCTGTTACTTAATTAGCAAGATCCCACCAAAATTTACACTCGTCAGTAATTACCTTTCCTTCTGCTATTGGTTAGTTATATTTAAATTAGCCTTGCTTGCCACATTAATTAGTAGGCATGCTACTCACAGGCATGGAGGTGGAGAGGTGGTGTCTTTTTGGTCCAGATTGAGTCAGTGGTCACAATCTGCCCCTGCTGCCTTTACCTTTACACAGTTACCACAGATTTTTGCTGACTTCAATGCTAATTCAGCACCATCCAGGCTTTGGGCCTCCTGAGGCAGGAGATTCCCTCCTTATCAGTCTCTGGTCCCTCTTCAAGGACACAGAGTGGTCAGGTTCACACAATGAAGCTGTTGATTCATGATCATGCTAACCTCAACAGTGTTACTATAGCCTCATCCTTATCCCCTTCTTCTAACCACCAGAGCTTGTTTCCCAAGAGACTTGTCTCCTTGTCCTCGCTTAAAGGAGAATTCCATTCCATAAAACACCTCACCATGATCTGGCACCCCAGAGCAGTAGCTGTAGCCAGGATGTCTCCAAGCAAGACATGGGTGGGTGATGGCACCTGAAGGCCAGAGCTGTTTTGCAGAGGCACAGGCTGCATGTGTGGTGTTGGTGTGTCCTGAGTGACCATCAGTCAGATTCCCTGCAGCCAATGCTCCAGAGACGTGTGCAGGCAGTGTAAGAGATCTGGCTAGTCTGGAGCAAGGGACTAAGTCCTGTTGTGTGTGGGTCAGGAAGGCTCAGGACCAAGTTCTACGCTTCACGTTGAATCCCATGGTGGGACAGCAAAATCGTTTTCATCTATGCTTTTATTTTCCAGTAAACTCTGGCATGAGTAATAAGGCAGTGAAACGTGTGTATGAGAAACAAAGGTATTTTGTATGTGATGATAAAGAGGCTGTCTTCACTTTTGGTCTGTAGGCAGCACCTTGGCCATTAGCCCAAACCAGAGCCTTCCAGGAGCACTAGTAGGAGGTGTGTTAGCCTTGCCTTGTTTGGTAGTTGCTCATTTTTTGTGAGAACTTTGTACATGTTCTGAGTTTTCCTATAAGGTTAATTTTAAAGTTAATTTGGACCATGTATTCAGAATGTTATTTTATTTTTCTCTAAAAGGGAACATTTTACCTTACAGTAATAGAATTTTCTAAGGAAATACTGTTTATTGAATTGTGATAGGGTTTTTGAGAATTGTTACAGTGGGAAAACAGAGTCTGATAAGAAAGGAGCTTTATTTCCTTTTCATTTGAAAAATGCACATCTCCGAGCCCTTTATCTCCAGTGCAGATGCTTGTCTAACAGCTCCTCTGAGATGTACCATGCTGGGTGAAGGGAACTATTGTTAGCAACTGTTGGAATAAATGCTAAAGAATCTGAAGCCTAGGTATGCACTTTAGATTCCTCTGTCCTACTTTGAGATTTCTTAGGAAGGACACAAGTTACCATCTTAGAGTTGTCTTCATTTTGATGTATATCAGCTTCATCTTAAAGCAAGCTAAAGCTCTGTTGTATGATCCTAATGTAGGCTCTGGCAGAGAAGTAGATGTACTCCCCTTCCAATGTAGAGCTTGAGTTGTCAGGTCCTGAGAGGTCAATCCAAGCACTTTAAACCACAGATCCTACCAAAAGAATTCATGTGGTCTTTTGGAAATGGAAGAACACAGACTAACTGTTCACATTTCTAAGTGATAGCTTGGAGGGAGCTGTCTCACAGGATCTGTCCCTCATACAGAAATATTTCAACCCATATTTGAGCAAGTGCTGCAAGTTGCGCTTAGGTTCATTCTCACACTCCGTGACTGCAAAATGGAGCTATATAGTAACATTAACCTTATTTACTACAAGACAGCTCAGTCTTTCATCACTGACCCTTTGCTCAGCTTGAAACCTGAATAAGCAGGAAAGTAATTACTTAGAAAATCAGTTTTCCAGGATAACATGCCCTGCTCTCTTCACATTGATTTTAAAGTGTAGATGTTTTATATCTATTTGACTCAGCCCTGAGAAATAGTTTATTGATGAAGGAAAATTAATCAGCCAAGGCTTTCATTCCTGAAATCAGGGTTTCAGTCTTTTATTCCTGAAAGGTTTTGCACGCTTCATTACTTCCAGTTTATATGTGAAATCACTGTATTAATTTTCACATGAGTTATTTTAGTATTTGAGAATCTTCTGTTCTGGAGACAATGATCAGATATCAGATAAGAATGAACTTGAGCGATGGTAGCTCAAACACTGCCTAAAGTACAGAAGCTGTGTCTGCAAAACACTTGTGGAAATTCTACTACAGATCTTCTTAATAGAAAACAAAGAATCTCAACACTGTAATGCTGTCAGAAGAGGTTTTTTTCAGCAATGCAGGACCTCATTTACCATGGACTTTCCTCAATTCATGCTCAACCTCTTGACAGAGTTATTCTGGCACTGAGTTGGGCTGATATATAAGTCAATAAGGTCCAAACTCAAGCACTGAGTACTGTTGAAATCTGATGCATGTAAGTAGCTGGCTCCTGAAAGCAGTGATTTTGCTCTGAACCAAGCAAAGAAACTCTCAAATTCAACAGTGCATAAACTGCTCAGACAGATGAGACATATAGCAGAAGGAGGAGAGCACCCAACCCTTGCTGTCATATATCAGGAGCACTGAGATGTCATGATTGCATACGTATCTCTCCTGCAAATGATGAATTACATACCCTAAAATGCAGAGACATCAACGTCTAACCACCAACAGTTATGTGTCTCCCTAGGAACATGTGCTTTGAGGGCAGTGATCTAGGAGAGCAGACCATCCGCTTTATAGCCACACTGCACTTATTTCTGATAGGCCTCCAAAGCAGTAGCACCTGGATGGATTTGCTAAAGCATTTGGTTGTCCTGTTGTGTTATTCCTGCCCATAGAAATACAGGACAATTTTGTGATTTTGTGGCTTTTTTTTTTAAGTGATATGGGAGTGTAATTATGGCAATAAAAGAGTGAATGTGTGGGTGTTACTGATGAAATGGATCAGAAAGTCTGTACTTAGAATTGAGATGTGAAAGCACCCATGATAGGAACTTAGCAGCTCTAGAAAATGTAAGGCATCATTTCAAAAGGAAGAAGAAACCAGACTGGTGAGCACACTTCTTCAAAAATCTTTGTTGATTTGGTACAATTTGGTTTTGGGTTTATAACCAGCTTGCAAACCACGTACTGCAGCCATGATTTCTGTCTCAGTCCAGTTTGCAATGCAGGCAAACTGATCCACATTGATGATGTTTGGATCCATGTGCTTGTTCTGTAGGTTCATAAGATTACAGGACTGTTCATCAGCATGAAAACTGCAAATTCATTTAGTCCTTGCTGACACTGTCCCTCTTGAAGATTCCCTTGATGCTGTCTTCAGCAAATAGTGAGTTTGCTTTTTGCCTCTCTGAATGATTTGTAAAAGAGAAGGCTAATAACTAGTAACCCCATGACTGGTTTTATGTTTGGTGTAGCTGAATATTTCCAGATCTTCAAAGGAATTAAAGTTTTTCAGTGTTAAAAAAAAAACCCAAAACATACATACCCTGGCATCAGTGAGGATCAGAGCCCTGGCACATTTCTGATGTTTGCATTGTATGAATAGATATTGATCTGCAGAATCAGGTGAGACTTTCAGAAAGTAAGAGCCCAATTCCTGTTTTCTTCAGGGATTACACAGCAGATGTGCTTGCTTCTTTTCTCAGAAGTTTTCTGTTTGAAGCCTGATCTTCTACTTTCTTGAACACTAACAATGGTGTGATGTTACTCAGAGCCTTGCTGGGAAGGAGCAGGAGCTGTCCCTCAAGTCAGTGGGGCACTGTGTAGGCAGTCGTGTCAAGTGTGCGCCATAAAATGTCAGATCAGCTGTTGTGGTCAAAGAGACAAAGGGGATGTAGCCTTGAAGTGCAAACAAAGGTAAAGAAGAAGCAAGAACAAAGTGTCAGCTTTTGTAAAGATTTCTGGTACAGTTTAATGTCAGATCTTTCCTTTTTTCCACGCTAATACTCTGAAATTCAGAACAATTGATGTTCCCTGAGTAGCCTTCTGCAGGCAATCCATTCTGCATGTTTGACATTTGAGTGTAAGATGTCTTGAACGTGAAGGTTTAAATGAGGGTTGTTGTTTTGACACACTGTGTTCATCATGTCACTTTCCATTTATGTTCCTGAGAAAACACTGCCCAAAATCGTCCTTATCATCTGGCAACACACTGTGTAACAAAGGATCCTGTTTTAGAAGGTTTCTAATGAATTTAACTATGCATTTAAGCAAACTGGGAATTCTTTCTGTATGCAGAAGATACTAGTGGGTTTTGGAACAGCAAGGAAGGTTTTTGACATCCTGAGCTCCAACTCTGGTTCATCTCCCCTCACCTGCTGTGATGACGATGGACTGCTCTGTGTTTGATTTCTTGATCAGCAGCCACTAACATTAGAGTCATTAGTCAACCTCACTCAGCCAAGTGCCACGCAGCTTTCCATTTTATCTTCATCCAGCAGCACTGGTGTATTTCACTGTTGCATATGTTCTCACTTATTGCTTTAATATGCCATAGTTTGGTACCAGTAGGAATATATATGTACATGCACTGAATCAGCCACTCCAGGAGGCACGTGCATGGTGCTTGTGTATAAAAAGTGATTTGTGCAGCCTAGTTTAGCTGGGAGTGTGTGTGCCCACCTCATGGGCAAAGCAGGCTCTGAGCTGTTCTGTCACAGTGATGGTGATGCAGCCATGCTGGGTCTTCCGCTGCTCCGGAAAGGAATCAATTTGTGAACTTGAGCTTAGGAAGGGGTTCCTCTCCAAAGTCTTTCAGGATCAACCATACTGCCTTGGAATAATAAAACTGATGACTAATTGTTGATTGATTATGGCCATCCTTTCTCTTGCTGGTTTACAGGAGCCTATAACAGAGCAGTTTCATTTTTATTCATCTGGGTTCTGATGGGTATCTTGCCAGTTATTCTACATCCCTATTGCCCTGCCTTTCCTAGCCAAGAATTCTGGGTTGCTTTTTCTCACATGCTGTGACTCTCCAAGGGGGTTAACAATCATTCAGCTTGTCAGGTTTTTTCCTACAGCTCCTGAGCAGCAAACCTTGAGTTCTGTTCTCATAGGCTAGTGTGACTCTTTCTTGCAGAAGACATGAGTCACAAGAAAAAATAAACCTCACAGGTTTCCCCACTTATCTGTCAGGCCAGGGGTGAGGTGCTGCTTAGGAACCTGAGTTAAAGAAACATTCTGCTAGGAAAGGTGGAAAACTCAATGATGTATAATGTGTCATTTGAATCTCTTTCTCTGCCTCCTTATCCCAGTATAGATACATTTGTGTTTATCTATTTCTTTATAGTTATATTTGTGTTTGCATTTATGTATTGGTGTTTGTAGGTCAGTTCTCCTTGTAGGCTCTGAAAACTGTTTCAAATGTGATTTCATGTATACTGACCTTAAGGCAGAGAGAGAAAGATGCTTAAGGAAGAGGAAGACTTAGCCTATCATGTGCAGTATGTCAGTCTAGTGCTCATCCCTTTCTCCTTCACTTGTTCTTGATGAAGCCCCCAGGCAGCATCTTTCAGTTGTCTGTAAAGAGAAGGAAGATGCATCTGGCTGGAGAAATGGGTATTGATGCCTGTAGGAGTTTTCCTGACAGAGCCATGCTCCTGGAGATCTCTCTGAAAGGAAGTAGTCATGACGCAGACCTACAGTGAGTCGCTTTCATTTCTGGCCAATGCGTCCTCTGTTTTTGGTACTGCACCCCTCAGCAGGCACTGCCCTTTTTTATACAGTGTCTCTCTTCACAGCCACTCACACTGTACCTACTGCAGCAGCAGTGGGGAGGGAGAGGATGTTTACCACCATGAAGTGCTGCTCTCTCTGCTTCCTCCCTTTCCCCAGAGTATTACCCAGAGTACTGTGTCTCTCATATCTCCCTTGCTACAGCCATGCCATTAGGTAATTTCCACAAATTGACTATGCTGTATCTTCCTCCAGTGCAGAATCAATACTATGTAATGCTGTATTTTAAGGTTTTAGCTGCAAAAAAAAAGCCCATTCTGCTGCGTTTCCCACATTATCCTTTGAGTGCTTCTGGTGATGATCATTAATGCTTACAACATCCTCAGTTATCTCAAAGAATATTCCACAGATCAATTAAGTTTCCCAACACCTTTGGTAAAATGTAGTAAACCTCTGTTATTTTGTGATACCTTCCTTCTAAAAGTGTCAGTATTGTACTAGAAAGTGCATGACTTAAGGAAAGAGGTCCTTTTATATAAAGGAGGTGTGATTTAGGTTAATAACTTTTACTCAGCAGCTGTGAAGGACTGAGGGCATGCACCTTCTCTTTTGCTGCCCCATGGCTGGTAAGCAGTGTTTAAGATATACTAACACAGCTGCTTTTGCTCATACACGCATTTCTGACTTTCAAGGGAAATCTTTTCTGCACTGTACTGAGGGTGGTAGGTACACTGGAGATTTTCCATCACCCAGGGATGACAGCCAGGTGAGGGTTTTGTGCTTTTTGGGGAGCAATATGTCAGTGTAACTCTGCAGTCCAGGATGAAGTGATCCACCTATGTGCTTAAACTGCTCTCAGAAGCGAATCTTAGGCTTTCAAGCTGCTGAAGTAATTCTAACTTTTACCCCTTATTATTATGTGTGCTTCACAGATGGAGAAACAGAGGCAAAGGGAGGTGACTCACTGAAGACCAGATGAATGACAGAGCTGGGAATAGAGTGAGGGTCCCCTGGCCTGCAGCACTGTTACCAGCTCACTGGGCTGTGCAATCACATTACACTTAGTTTACAGTTGGGTCAGTCAAAACGAAGAGAAGTTAAAGGCCTGGACTTGATGAGGATTGAGTGCCCAAAACTCCTGTTGAACCTTATGAAAGTATTGAACATGCAGTGTGCAGAAAATTCAACGTTGTGCATCACAGACAAGTTCTTCCATCACACCAGGGTACAGCCCAGGCTTCTCAGCTTCTCTGTTCAGCTTCTGGGTTTGCAGCTATGCTGCTGTGCAGAAGAGTAGAGGATATGGGCAGCCAAATTCAGATAGAGAAAGGCACTAACAGTGGTAATTTTTAACTGGCTTCTTTGAGAACCTTTGTACTGCTATTGTTGCTCATTCCTGAAAATATCATTTTTTTCTGAATAAGCTATGAAGGCTTGTAGAGTCTGTATTTGAATATATGTAATGAGAAGGAATAAACCCTAGAAGAGAGAGAGTTGCAAAGGCAGTCCTCAGTGGCATTCATCTGTGAGTGATAATTATGTAGTTGCATCTAAAATGTATTTCCCACCCCTATTCAATTAACAAGTCAGTGTTTTAATGGACAGAGCCGACAGCTGCAAAAATTCATCCCTCAGAGAGAGAGATTCCAGCATCTAAGTGCAGCTGAGCAGTACCATTCCTCATTAGGAAGGAAGGAGAAATGTCCTCATGGGAACATCCTACCACTGTTAAGGAGCTCCTTCTAGAGGGTTGGCGGAGGGAAGAGAATAAGTCTAAGCCCAAAGTAGCAGCTCAGTTTTGCAAAACAGTGATGCTCCAGTCTTCTTCCAGTGAAGCCTGTGTTTAGCTTTAAATACTGTAAAAAGGAAAATTAGGAAATTGGTGTGTTTTTCTTCCCCCATCTTCTTTTTTTGACCATGGTTAACACTTAAGAAGTACCTAAATATTCCCTGAAAGGCTTCTTTATTTTAGAGCTGCTGAAGTCCCTTTTCTCTGTCAGGTCCTTTTATTTCAGTTTCTAAACCAAATTTATTCCTTGTTAGCCTAAAATACGGTTTTCAGTGATACAGAAAGTGACAGTGGGATATATATATAGAGAGAGAGAGAATATGTCTGGTCCAGTGTACAGGAAAGCTCTCAGCTTTTTTAGACAAGTCTGTCTTCAGGCATGGCTCTGGGAACTATAAGCAGGCAGACACCAAACAACTTGAATCTGTGAATGCCATCCATCTTGCAAAAATCCTAGTGGATGCATCAACAGAATATGAATGTGCCCAGCCAGGAGTACGCAGGGCTATGCATGGGTTTCACAGAGCCCTGAGACCACTTATAACTAGAGACTGTTTCCACAGAAAGTCTTCACAAATATCAGCACCAGAAAAGTGCTGGAATTCCTTGCACAAACAACAGGGGGTCTGTGGATGTGGGAGAGGTCCAAGCACTGTGGATGCTGGTGGTGACCCTGCTGCAGTTTCTTTGTAGGATTTGTGACATCTGTCCTCAGTTTCCTCCAGCCTTTTTGACTGAACGAATGCAAGGACCTGAGAGCCTCACTTCAATCCAAAGTCATCTGTGAAAGGCCTTTGTAACCACCATTGAGTCTTGTCCTCTCCAGCTCATGATCCGGGGAATGTATCTCACTCTGGAAGGGTGAAATTAATGAAGCTCTTTCAACTTCTTTGTCAGAAACAGTGTCAATCAAATGTGTTTCTATCAATTGCTGCCTTTTCCAATTACTCAGAGAAAACATGAGAGGAACAGCGTGCAATGCAGTATAGGCTTGTAATGATCTGCGAGGTTGCAATGGCTTTCAAACAGAGAAAAACTGCAAAGAAGAGATGCCAAAGCAGTACCAGTAATGTGAGTGCTGCAGCAGAGTCCATTAACAATAAGCAATAGCAGCGCTTCAGCAAATGAACCTTTTCAAGGTACCAAATAGTTCCTGCTGCAGGTCAGACTGTTTTCTGCAATGTCAGGGTATGCATTAGGCCCAGGAGCAAAGAATTGTTTTTTCTAACCATGTTCTGGCTGTTTGAAGCTTTTTTTAACCCTCTGCTGTAGGAATGGGGAACTGCCGACGAGAAATAGGACCTGATGTTTTAATACTGTTCCAGCAGCCACCTGCTGCTACCATTGGGATCCATCAAATACATGAGGGGAAAAAAAGTCTTCCTTTTCCTGGCCAGGATAGTTTTTCACATGTATATGCAGCTGCCTCATGAATGTGGTTCTCAGATGTCATGGGCAAACACCTTGTGAATAGCTTTCTTTTCAAACTGAAGAAGCTTTAAGTTATCTGGGACCAGAGACACCTCACAGTGACAGCAGATCTTTAGTGCATTACAAAGGAGACTCCTTGAAACACGTTTTAGACCTTTTCCATTGTGTTTGGTTTTTCTAGGATGTTTTCATACTGTATATATAAGCTTGGGCCATGGATAGAACATTCTCTATTCTACTAGAAAATAGAAAATTGGCATAAACCAGAGTTTTCCTGATGTCTTTTTACTATAGTACTGTTAGGAATGATGTTGTATCTGCCAGATGGTCCAAAATTGCTTCTCTTTCTATGGAAATAAAGTAATGTAATGTAAAAAAAAGTATGTAAATGTAAAGAATGTAATGTGCTATAGTGCACAGCTAATTCTTCTAGGTCAGCTCCAAAAGTGTTCAATTACTCAAATGATTTGATATTTTTCCTGATTCAGCTGTCTGGTCTGTTGGAATCCCAATGAAATGGGAAGCTCTGTTCCCAGAGCCTGGGCACATCTTGTAAATGAGGTTGCAGGATGACTACCTGTGATTCTGCAGTAGGTACTATGCAACTTGCAGCTGAATTGCAAGTCAAACATGGAGCTTTGGGCTCTTGTTTCTACCTGAAAGTTAGTCAAGTTTCCATTTTTAAATTGAGGGCTATAGTACCAAAACAGCTCCTACCTTGAACTTTAAAGAGGCAGGTGTTGTGACCAGCACACAGATGTAGAGAAAGTGTGGAAAAACGAAACAGCAAATGTCACTAGCTTTTATTGCATTGAAATAATGCTTGAGTTCATATGGTAAATGATCTCTGAATTTGTTGTCATGTACTGCTGCTCAGTGACAGGTTTCAGATTGCTTTATAAAGGAAAGCAGAACCATAGTTTTATTCACAAAGAAATTGATGCAGAGAAGAGAAATGATTTATGTGAAATCACTGAGTTGGTCGGTGGCAGATCCAAGGGCAGAGTCTCTTCATCTGAAATTTTTCTCTTTAGAGAAAAGTCTTTAGAGACCGATTTCAGCAAACACAGAAATATTAATCATGTAGCAGCTTCACAAAGGCTGAAATTTATCTACTAAAGTTGACTCCAGGAAGTCCTTTGCCAAACTTCACATCATGATTAATCCATGGCTTTTGATATGAACTTAGTTTTAATGTGTGGTTAAGGGGACTCTCATTTCTGACAAAACTTATGGGTCTTTTTTGTGTATTAATCTTCAAATAAAGTGTTGTCTAGTTCTTGTACCCCTCTGTATGGTGAACTTTAGCTTCAGCACAGAAGTTTTGTCTGTAAAACAAAGGAAAAATGGCCTGATGCTTCACTTACATGCATGGATTATTTGGCTTCAGATCTTATGTCTGCCCCCCAGAGAGCTGATCCAAGTGTGTCTGGCAGTGTGCTATTTATTTGGATGGCTCTGGTCTCACAGCTCCTGTGTCTTTTAGGGGATGAAGTGCAATGTGATTTCACGCTCATAGATAAGTTTTAAATGTAAACTTGAAGACTAAGAAGTATTTTGTATGTGTGAATTTGTTATGAAGTGGGTACGGTAGTCGCTAGTAAACAACTTCATTTTTTGCTTTGGTCTCTCTGTGCAGGACACCAGCCATGATTGGATGCTCATTTGTAGTGGACCGAGAGTATTTTGGTGAGATTGGCTTGCTCGACCCTGGTATGGAGGTTTATGGAGGAGAAAACATCGAATTAGGCATGAGGGTGAGTAACAAAGAACTAACTTTGTTCCATATCCATTTGCAAAGGAAGACAGAGGGCCTGTGGCCCAACCGAATTGCTGTCTGACTGACAGGCTATTACACTGAGGTAATTGATATCATAGCATTATCTGGAACTGACAGTCCCAGTAAATAAATGTTTCTGGCCTTACTGGCCTTGAGAGAACTGATAACAGGTAGAAATATGATTTATTGTTTTATTCTGTCGAAGCCTGAACCCAATGAGACAGACTTTCCCCTGTCCCAGTAACTCTGCTTGTGCAAACAGCTGCATCAAGTGTTAATGTGCTCGTTGTGCCCAGATGGTATTGTATGCTTGTAGCCTAGAAGAGGCACTACCAACAGAAAGCTAAGACCAGGCTGCTAGAAGTCAGTTGTAATGTTCTACATACTGCAAGTGATGAATGTTGTGGTGCTTTAAAACTTTTTGAGTCTTCCTTATAGAATAAGAACTACAAAGTACAGGTATCCATTTGATCCTGTCAGGTAGGTCAGTGCAAAGGGTGGAGAGATGACTTTGGGAGAGCATGAGTCTACCCTGTGCTTCTGGACTTACAGGAGGTCTGATGCTTGTGATACTTTGCCCTTGTTTTCAAGGTGTTGCTTGCCAGCAAGTCCTTGGGAAGTCCAAGGAAAATGTCTTTGCTTAGGACTCAAAAATTAGGCCACTTAATGTTGCATGAACACAGTTTCCTCATTATAAAGCTGACTGTTTAATTATTTTCCTCTTACTCTTTATTCCCTGCTTCACAGTAACATGTCCCTGGTGCATGTAATGTGCTCATTAAAGCATATATTCTGCTCATGGTGAACCACTGAATGTCAAATTAGTCCATTCTTTATCTGACTCTTTTTTTTTTTCTAAAATGGCTACAAACTCCTTCACACTAGTGGGCTGAGGAAGAAGGTCATTGCAGCAAGAGTTTATTTTGGCATATAGGTGTGTACTTATTATCCCAGTTTCACAAGAGGGATAGGGTTTGTAATGGGACTGTGCAAATGCACTGCTCACACTTTTAAGGTTCCGAATTCACAGAGGGGACAGAAAAACTGCTACCACAAATCATCCAATTTTCCTTAAGAGAGTCAGGCTATTACCAGGATTGTGTGAGCTTTCCTTTATCATTGTGCAGGGCTTTGAGCTGTTTGAAACTTTTTCCACATGGCTGCTCTGAGAATAGATTGAACGCTTTGGCCAAAACTCTGGCGTAGCTGATGAATAAGCCTCCTAAAAAATCTGAAAGCTGTCGCTCTTCCTTAGACAAGAAGAACTTGCTGAGTACGATTAGGGCTCTTGGTAAACAGAGGCAAAGGTTTTAATAGGATTATGAAATGGCACTTGCTTGAAGAGACAAGGATTTGAAGTGAGCGAGGACAGGTTTTGAGGGATAGGGAACCAGTTAAAGTCTGCAGAAACCTAAGCTGCAGAAACCAGCTCTCATTCTTTGAGGCTGGGGTTTTTTGATTTAGGATTTTTTGCCCTATAAACAATAATTAACCCTATTGTTTGAGAAGGGCTTTGTGAAGGTACAGGGGTACAAGTGCTTTCTGAAAGCAGCTGTATGTCCCTAACGTGGATCTGTTAATCTATGGTTTCAGCCTGGATCTAGCATGGTAAGTAATATACAGTGTCTGCCTCCTCATTTGCAAGTCCTACGTGTGATCCCCTCTTGCGTGTCTTTCAGAGCTGCCAGAAACTGGCAGCATGAAAATGCACAGGAAGCTTCTTCCTTCCCTCTAGGATATTTATAAAATCACTGTGAATTTACAAAGGAGGATTTTTTTTATCTCCAGGATATCAAAGTAAGTCACAGAAAGTAATTCCTTTTCTAAGGCCTGGTGCACTGGCCCACGCAGGGATATTTGGCATATCCCCTACACCTGTAGAGAGGGATGCTGCTGCCTGTGTGTGACTGCTTGTGTGAAGCAATGAAAGACAACAAAGGGAAGGACTAAATGAGTGAATGCATCAAGAGGAAGAAATAGTACAATATTATGTAATAAAATGGTGAGGAAGTAGTGGCATCCATTTGGCTGAAAACAGTCCCTATTTAAAATAGCTGTATCAATAATCCTTTAAACTTTTTGGCAAACTATTATCACGTCACTGCTAAAAGAAAAGGGATTAGCCTTGGAGTATCTGAATTAGATTACATTGTATCTAATGAACCCTCATTTAAATTGCTTTAATACAGTGAAACAGGGAAAGTTGGTGAAACTAATGAGCTGATCTGGGAGGATACTGTTTGATAACCCAGCTAATCCCCTTTTAATCTATTGTTTATTAAAAAATCATCATCTTGGGTATTCCACTATTGGCTTTTCCCTTTTCTAAATTCCATAGATGGAAATATATAAATAATTAACCTAAGTGATTTTCTATATGGAGTAAGGAGTGCAAACTGACTGGGGCTACCACATCTACTGAAAATATATGAGAGCTCTGCAGCTCTTTTTCTTAACTCATATGATTTTGGGGGTAATTTTCTATTAGTTAGAGCTGCAATGTTCTTCTGATGGGGTAGCTTTGCTGTAAAGACAGTGTCTGTTTGCCAAGCTAGGGAGATTCTGGTTTGGTGGAGAAAAAACACCAGCTGTTCTGTGAAATAAAAGAGAGATGGACATGATTGCAGGCTTGTGATAGTGAGGAAATAGATGGACACATACAATGTCATCTTGTACTGTATTTTTCAAAGATGACAGTTTCACCGTGGGATGGATAAATACAGGACTGAATTCTGTTCTGGATAAATGGTACTATTAGCGTTCAACAACCAGCTACTGAAGCTGATGGGAATTGAGCTACTGAAGCTACTGGAAATAGTCTGTGAGCACCTTAAAGCTGGTTTTGGCTGAGAACTTACAAAGTCGAGTCATGGCTGGCTCCTGTTTGGACAAGGTGCCCTTAACAAGCATGGTCAACTTGGCTCGCTTGCTGCATACAGGCAAGCCCCATGCTGCTACTCTGCCTCCTTATATCCACCTAGATCCAGTGAGCAGTAGAAAGTTCTATTTTTATATCAGCTGTGGGTCACCTGTTCATTTACCAGAGATAAAGAACAAAAAATGGTACTTTCTCCTGCAGCGGGGTTGTGGATGTGTCTATGCCTGAAGAAGCCACTCCAATCTCAAGGTAGATCACATTCATCTTTGCTGCTTCTGGATATCATACGGTCCCTCTGACCTGTGGCACAGAGACATGTCCTAATAGTAAGAGAAATTCAAGCAACGCTTGAATGAGAAAGAAGACAGAGATCATTTTAAGTGAGATCCCTAAATTACGACTCTGTAAGAAACTGCATGATTTGCAAGTGTTGTGTGGTTCCCTTTCTGGTGGGAGCTACAGATACTTAATTATTTAGAAAGGGATCATATAAACATTAAAAGCCTAGTTTATGATTTGACCTAATACAAGCAGTTTATGATGCATCTTTTTATAGAGAGTCATTAATCATTGCACTAAGGATCTCTCTCTTCCTCTGGTGCTGCAGTGATAAGGTGAATGAATTGCTCTCCTTTTTATTTTGTACCCATCAACTGTAATGATGGGTGGGATGAGATCAAGCATTTATTTCAAAGGATGCTCCAGGACAAATTAAATTCTGCTTCCACCATTAAAAATCTGAACAAATTAAAGAAAAAATATGTTACCACATTGACAACTCAAAGCAAAACTTTCTCTCTTTTATGGACAGCATCAGCTGGCCATATTACTTTATTCTAAGTAGCACTGTAATATGCCTCAGAGGAGAGAATCTGCAGCAGTTGATGAATTCTTAGAGGTGCTAACTCAGAGATTTCAAAAATTCAAACACTGAATAAACTCTTCCCCTTTCCCACTAACCAATGTCTCACCCAATTTGAGGTATCTTAAAGAAACCTATGGTTTAAGAGGTACTGGCCAGAGAAATCAGCTACCAGAATGACAAATAAACTATGGTGAATTCAGCTGATGGCTTAATTCTCCAGCAGAGTTTGTCTGGTTATTTAAGTTTATTTGTCATCTTGGTTCATGAAGATGTGTCACAAGTAACTTTGGCCAGTTTTGGCAACTGGCAACGGCATGGCCTTGGGAACACATAGTTCTTCAGGATTGAGGAGAACTGTCTGAAAAGAGGATAAAGGCTCAGATCATTTGCAGTCTCTACTGTTGTGATTACAGTGCTAACAGTGGCCACACTGCCTGGCTGAAATCAAGCATGAGTTATGTACACAGAAATGCAGTCCCACCTCTGGGCTTTCCAGAAATACTGTGTTTAAAAAAAAACATCATCATACAGATTCACTGAAATCTCTTTATGAGGAAATAAAACTTGGAACTTAGAGGACTTACACGCACAAGCAAATCATTATCCTTTCCAAACTTATGCTATAGGGCCCAGCTTTGCTTTCTTTAAGAACAGATGAACTACATTTTCTCCGAACAGAAATACTAAGTGTAGATTGTTGAGTGGCGAATTCTTGACCTGGTTTTATTGCCTTTAGCTAAGGAGATTTAGATTCCTTTGAGCAGTCATTGTTTCAAATGCAGATTCTAGGTTGGGATGCTGTGATAAAAATGTCACAAGGTTTATGTATAGCAAACTTTAATTCTGAACTCTG
This sequence comes from Urocolius indicus, assembly GCA_013401255.1. Taxonomy (NCBI): domain Eukaryota; kingdom Metazoa; phylum Chordata; class Aves; order Coliiformes; family Coliidae; genus Urocolius; species Urocolius indicus. Next base: position 1,742,666 of record WBNH01005841.1, read on the forward strand.
GACAATGTTTTTTTACCCCGTGTGATTTATGAAGACACGCCCTTAGTCTTAGAGCCAAGAGGTAAGCAGGAGCCCTGTTCTGGAGGGTTTCTCAAAATTTCAGGGTTTTCTTTTACATACTGTTGTGAAATACAAGTAAGAAAGAACTGGACAAAAATACAGGTTAATCAAATTGTCTTACTTTGGTGATATCTATTTTTTATTTTGCCCTGTCCCAAGTTGTGATTTTTAGTATAAGTAAATTCAGATTCAGATGAAAACTTTTAAAAGAAAGCCTTTTAGTTTGAAGGTATTTAATCATTTAGATGATATTAACAAAATTAGCAATTGCTGGCAGCTGAAATGTAGTGCTCTCTGTCCTTAGACACACCTGTTCACACTGGAGTGTGATAAATTAGCATTTTCAGCGTGAAGTTAAATGCTGTCAAAAATGTTTCTGACAGTTCTCCACCGAACTCTGCACTGCCTAAGCAAAATCCTAATAAGTGATGTAATCTACAGTTACTGGAAATTGCTCCATTGCATAGATTGCAAAGATCTCTGATGAATTTCCTAGGTCTCACCCTCCAGATAAGCCATGTAAGTAAAGTGCTCTCTTTTCCATCTCCAATTTAATTTAGCATTTCTGAAAGCATTTCCTAAGCTAAAAGAATGTTAAGCTTGTAAAGTCAAGCATTAAGAAATCATGAAAGGATTGAATTCACGGTGCTTGGATTACATTCATTCGCAGCTCCTTCTTCAAAATAGTGATTGGAATAGTTGTGCTGTAGTGATATGTGTATATGATGAGCCAGGTCCTCAGCCCATCTAAGTGTTCAGCATCTTTTAATTCCAGCAGAGTTTCATTGATGCAAACAGGATGAGATTAGGCTTGACATTTGTATAAAGCAGTAATGCATTCTGTCTGGGAAAGGAGACAGACTTAGTTGTAGGTGAAGATGCTCATGCAGGCATTAAATCCCAAACTGCTGAACCCTGAAGTATCTGAAGTCACCATGAATCACTACTGCCCCCATTGCCAAAGTGTGCAACTACCAGTCCCAATGGGCTACACAGGGCAGTAACTGCATTAACAGCTGGGAGAAAGCTGATAGCAGCCCTGCTTACTCTGGCCCTGGCTGACTGGTTATTTCCTCCTCATAACGGGTGCGCTTGCCTCTGTGCAGTGAACCACAGAGATGCAGCACTGTCAGCAAATAAGAAGACCATGAAAGAGCAGCTGAAGAAGACAGACTGAATTCCAGTGTAACAGCCAGAGCCTGGTGCCAGGTTTCAAATGTCTGACATCAACCACATTTCAATCCAGAGGATTTTCCATGTAAAGGGTGTTCTCACACATGAAACAGAAGAGTGTGAAAACAGTGTAAAGCAAAGCCAAAGAACTGAAAGATAGTCTTTGGCCTGCTCCAACTAAGAGTACTCGGGATTTCCTCTAACCAGATAATTTATATAGTCTTTATTGCACTGTAAATGGGATGCATGAGAAAATCCAACTCCTTACCTGTCTGCAATTTCTTTGAACGTTGTCTTCTATCTTTCCTTTCTTGTTTTTATTAAATTGAAGATAACTGTAACCTTGAATGGAAAACAATGTTTTCATCAGAATATAGTGTAACGGTGCTCTAGCATGAAATTGCCAGCAAACTACAGAACTGGAGCCTGTGAAGACCATTGAAAACACACTGTAAAGTGGAAGCATTGGAAATAGCTCAGAAGAGAGCATCTGGTCATTTGGCTTGAATATCACATCATGCTCCACTGAGTGTAACATTTTATGTTACAAACTCTTTCATGTGCTCCACATTATAAAACACAAGGCTGGAAATTTCAGAAAGAGATGAACGATGGAAGAACTGAGGAAAGAAAATATTTCCTTAGTCTTTGCTGGTTTTTTTCTCAGCCCCTTTCCTACAGGTTTAGTCTAAATCCAGCACAGGTTCCCCTGTCATGGCAAGTGTGAGCTGCATGAGAATCAGAGGAAAAAATGCCACAAAGGCGTGTGTGTTAATTGTGTTGAGATGGAACAGGTTTCACTTGCCTAATGATGAGACTGAACTACAAACCTGGAGATGAGCTACAGCTGGTCAGAAACTTTCCCGATGCAACATATTTTCTATAGCAAAATAACAACTCATCCAGAACTCCAAATGTTCTGTGGAACTCTAAATTTTGATGCTGATTACTGAAGCCTGGCTTGGGTTTTTGTGTACCCAGAGGTACCCAGCTGTTAATCCTTAGCTGAGTCCCAGCACACCTGGCCAAAAGTTTCTTCGAGGAACCATTCTGAATCTTTTTCAGAACTCTTAAAAATATGTTAGTGCTGTGGTAAACATTGTCTTTCCACTCAGAAAAAAAAAAAAGGAAAGAAATTCAGAAGTGTTTCAAAATACCAGCTGTTCCCAGAGCAGGGAGATGCCCATTTTAAAATTGACCTTTTCATTAGCTCCCCAGGTGGTTCTTGTTTTTCTGGGATGAGAGATTTAAAATCTGACTGTCTAGGAAGCATAGAGGGTTCTGAGCACGAGAGGAGTCTTTTCAGACTGGGCTTTTGCAGTTGAAGTAAAACTTTGGTTTGGGCTTGTGTCCTGTATGGATGTCCTAGATCAGCAGCCTGGGTAAGTCCTGGAGTAGCAGATGGGGAATGTGAGACCCACAGCCCCAACTGCTTTTCTTCATTGTAGCCAGGGCTTCTATGTGTAGTTGACTTACTGGAGGATTTTCCCTGGTACCATCTTCCAGGCAAACCATCTCATTTGGGAAAATGTACTCCAGCCTTAGAGGGGAGCTCTCGGAGTTATAGGATCTTCAATTCTTGAGTTCAGAGTCTGGAGATGGGTTTGTAGGCATTGAAATTCGTAAGTTGCCATCTGATGCTGAGGTGCTACAATGTAAGAAAATTCAAGTCACCTTTATTTATGATGTTAAAAAGGGGCATATAAATCCTTACCTCAGGTAAATGTTCTTATTACGTGAGCGTGAGGAAATCACTTGATCTTTGAGTTGTGGGTTTGGAGGATGAAAGTGTTTGGGGCTTTAGGTTTGTTTGGTTTCATTCTGTCTGGAAAACTTTGGGAGAGAACATGACTTTTTTTTTTTTCTGCTGTGTTTTTTGCAGTCAGCTAAAGAAATGTCCAACTGACTAATAATTATCCTTGCAATAATGTTACCTGAGTAAAGCAAAGCTTGTTGAGTTGATTTGTGTGACAGATACTCTGAGCTGAGGAGAAGGGAAGGAATAATGTACCTACCATGTGGTTGAGTAAAGATTTACTCCTCAGTGCCAAAAAATTATACACATTATGTGTAATACACAGAAAAAAAAAGCAACTTAACAATGGACATGAAAGAGACAAACTATTTTCTGCTGAAAGCAGCAGAAGATTAGCCAGCAATGTGAAATTTTTCATGCAGATCTGCTGTAAATTTGGTTATAATGACCTCCATAGTGCAATGGGAATATTCAGAACACAGGACCCACTGGACAGGGGAATATTCACCAGTTGCATGATCTTCAGGACTCTGTTCCCTTCACTTTTCCCATCTGCAAATGACAATGATAACATTAACTGTATAATGTGCAAAATGGTGCAGGGAATGGTAAAGTTATCATCTCTAGAGTGGCAGAAAGTGTCCTCTGAAAGGAGTGCAAGTGTGCAGATGTGTTTTGTGATTAACATTTCAGAAAGGCACTATTGGGCAGGCATCTTGCAGGAAAGGGGCAGGTAGAGACGGTTTCTCCCCTAGAGAGCTCACAGAGAAATGAGACTTGGTATAGAGAGGCCAGAACAGGGGCACAGAGCAGGGAAACAGATCCATGTTCATTTGAACACAGATGGAAAGTTCTTGACACAGACACCAAACAGACAGTAGATGTGAAGTTCCTCTGTTGGCACCTAATCTTCCTCCTGCAAGTAAACACTAAAATATTTTCCCAAGGTTGCCTTGATTTTATGACCTTCAAGATTCTTTCTCTCAAGTTTTGTTTCCTACATAGGAAAAATAAGGAAACAAGTTGGCTGAAGTGCTTTGTTAGCATGTTTATTGTAACTTGCATAGCTCCATGTGTAGCTTCACTGCTTGTATGCTGCAGCTAATCAAGATCCATACAGACATTTGCATCCTCAAATGTCATCATTTCTCTTCCATGAGCATAAGATTAGCATGCATAGCAATGTTAGACATATATAACATGCACAAATGTATCTGTCCAAATGCCAATTGCTTTCCTTTGGTAACTCTCTTCTGACATAATGAAAAGGTGTTAGCTATTTAAAAGAGAAGAAAAACAAACATCAAATGACATATCTGTCATTTCTATTTGTATTCTAGTCTTAGAGAAGGCAGGTCTGAGTTAGAAATCACATTTAATACGACATGCAAAATTTATAGCATGAGAAATGCGGCCAAGGAGAACCTAGAGAATCATCAAAATATGGCTGCAAAATCCGTGTTAGGTGCAACTGTATGATACATATTCAAGTATTTTGACTGTAATAAAATAATCTATAATAAAATAAAATAATAATGTTTCATTTAAACTGTAGCTGCATATTTCTACCTAAAATGCCACTTACATTTCCTCTGCATCTCTGATAGTGTGTCACTTACACAAATATCTTACTATCAGCAGAAAACAAACAATTCAATAATGTCAAAGCATGTCATTCTCATATAATTCCTAGCATGCACTAGGGGAGCAGGTAAATAAGCATGCCTCTGTTTAAACAAGGGGAAATTGAGGCAGAAGGCTCTAACAATGTTCTCATGGACTGTTTGAGAGTAGTTAGGTGGCACAGCACAGTTTGAAACTATTTTAAATAGCCTTTATTATTTTTCCCTATTAATTGTTCTGAATTCAAAGCCTAAAAAGATTACTGGAAGTTGCAGCGCATGCATGTGTTGGAATAAGTGTACTTGAAATTCCTGTGTTCCTTTAGGGCATGACTGAGTGAGGAGAGGACAAGGATGATGGACATCAAGAGGAATAAGCAACTTCTAAAGCCTGTTCCTGAGCAGAAATGCAAGAGCATATTCAAAGTAATCCTCTTGAGAATTGTTTTTTCTGATCCTGTTTCCATTTGATCTTGCCACATTGTGCTGGCAGGTACCTAGAGGGTTACAGAGCTTCTGATGTACCTTCTGCATTGCCCTTTGTGGCTGAATCTCCAGCTACTATCACCGTTCCCCTCCCAGGGAGGGAACGTGGTGTTATTTTTTCCTTGTTCCTTTGCCCCTCACCGTGAGTGTCCCATGTGAGGCCAGCCTGGCAGCAATCTGTTGAGGACAGTGTAGGGTGTCCTGCTTGTGCTACTGCAGGCAGACATATGTCACATTCTTTCTTCACTCCTTTTCCTCACCCTTTTTAGCCCTCAGCAAGAAATTCATTGACTCATGATCAGTTTTACTGCAGGAACAAGCTGCGCTGGGTCGGCTGATGGATCTGTGACCACTGCATTGTTGATGATGCCCTTTTTCCTACCCCTCTGTCTGTGGTTCAGCCTTTCATGCTCATGGTCCGAGCATTTGTTGCCGTGGCGTGGTGCCTTCAGCCCAGAGGCACTGATCTGCCAGACCCAGCAAGCCTCAGAGAGCTGCTGACAAGTTCAGCTCCAGTTAGCTGCAGTTCAAGGTCAAATGGGACTTTAAAATATGAATAAATGTCAGGGTTTGCTGGCACATCGATCTCAGTCCTTTTGATTACTGCCAGATCACATGAATAAATTAGTCTTGACAGGTACAATAAATTGTGTAGACTACTGATCTCAAACAGTAAATGGTAAAGAAGGATGTGGGAGGCGTGGAGGGGAAAATACCCTCTGCAGATGCTTGTATTAGATGAGATTTGATACAGTGCTCTGGGAGTGATCTTCAGGCAGGAGGAGGCCTTTTGTTCATTTGAGATTCTGTGCCAAGCTGGGGCACATCTTTTACTGAAGGAGTTTGGGTTACTGTGCACTATGAAGTGAAAGCACTTGGACTGCCTTTTCCACCAGGTGCCCTACCCATCCAGAGTGGCTTTCAAATGACTTGAGGTCATGCCTTCTTATTCCCAAGACAGGACAACAGCAAAGAGATCTTTAACCAAAACAAAAGTGGAGGATGTTGGAAGCAGCCCTTTGTATGCTGTAATACTATACTGCACCCTTGTTTGTGTTTCACCTCTTTGTTTCACAGGAACTTTTTACTTGGAACCAATGCAGATATTCAGAGCAACTCACATGACTTAGAGTATATGTTTTTTTCTTTGTGATTTCCTGTAAAACTGAGTTTCTGCATTTCTCTCCTATGCAGGAATATTAGCAATATCAATCACTGCTTAATTATTTTATTTTTTTAACACCATCTTTTGCTGATTGCTAAATGAGCATGTGAAAAGACTCTGAGGACAGGATTCCTTTCTGTTACTACTTTACGTGTCTCTATCAAAATATGTTCAGCTTTCTTAAACTTGGAATCAAATATTACAATGTTTTCAATATAAGACATGCCAGACAGACAGACTTTTTGCAACAAACACAGACTTATTTTCTCTGTACTCTTATCTGCTTAATTAAGCATGCCCTCTTTCTGCAGCATCATACACATATTCTGTCTCCCCACCTCGATAACTCATCTGTGTGTTTGTGTGCATAAGTCTGTATATACATATTTATATGTATGTAGAGGTCATAGACTACCGCTCATTTGAGGCCATTCCTTCCCTCAGGGCTTCTGTGAAATAATTCAATTTACGCCCAAACACTGAATTTCATTGTACAGTTAATAAAAAGGGCACAATTTCAAATACAAAAGCTTTTTTTTTCTTCTCCAAAAGCAGAAATGGATGGAGGTGCCATATTTAGTAGCAAAATAATTAAAGGGAGAAACTTTCGTTTAGCTTCAATCAATTTTGCAAATGAAAGCAGAAAAGAGGCTTTAAATTAGGTGCATTTAAAATTTTCACTGTGAGCATTCTGTATTGCTCCAGTTGTCTTAACTATAAATATAAGACCATCACTTTCACACATAAATTGTCCCATTAATACACATAATCAATAGTGTATGTATAATTTAAAAGGGACTATTATAAATCTGTTGTTTGTATGCCAAGCCATTTAGATGCTGTGATGAACTGACCCACCCTCAGTATACATGTAGTGTTAGAATGTAAGTGGTTAGGCAAAAAAGAGGTTTTTGCCTGACTTCTATATGAAGGTTTTTCTATACAAGTTCTGCAGACAGGGGTTGAGAGAGAGAAAGCTGGAAAAGAGAAAGAACCTTTCCTATTACAAGAGCTTAACTAAACGGATGGTATCAATCATATACCATTTGTACGATCACAGTGTTAAGAGCAGCAATGAGAGAAAAGGTAAAATGGGGTTTGTTGATGGAAAGAAGGGTCGGCCACAGTGCTGAGTGGTAAGAAGCAAATTGCCTAGTAAGAAGGATTTTGGGAATGGTATAGAAGCTCTTGAAAGTTTAGCCAACACAGGCAGGTGGCTCCAAGCCTCAAAATGTGTGCTTTTCTGATTACTGGTATTATAGAAAAAAATGTTTACAAAGCAGTCAGAAGAGGATGAAGATTATAGTTTGAGGGCCAGGGAAGTATTATGCTATACTTAGGAATCAAGCAAAGAAGCTGTTAAAGTAAATAGATAAAAGTGTTAGTTTCTGTAGAATATTGGCTTCTTGAGCACTTGCCAGATGACATGAGGAGGGATTTGTTTGTATGAGTCAAAGCATCTTCCTGCAGAAAGGCTGCACAGATTATCAAGGGTATTTTGGGTTTGCATGCTTACAAAAGCACTTCTCAGTATTTCCATTCTCAATGTCTGCTGTTTTCAGATCTTTAAAATGTTAATTCTCAATTGATAAACCTTTAAAGCCTGAGAGTAAGCCAGAAGATGAAGCCTTGAGGACTTTATTTTGTGCCATACAATATACTATGTGAGAATGGATTTACATGATAAATTACAGCTACGTGATTTGTATATATTGCAGTGCTCTGCTCCATCCCCAGGACTCCACCTGTGCAACAAAATTATCACTTTATTGGTAAATTCATATTTAATTTTTGCCTTCTGAAACACTTTGCCAGTTGTACTCTGCCATCAAAATTCATTACTTTAAAAAAAACACAGCACTCTGGAAAAGCAGTTACCTCCATCAAACGAAGAACCAGAACAGGAAAGACAACTGAATTTTTCCCTCAGCTTACCTATTATCTACCTTGTACAGAAATTTGGTCACTGAAATATTGTCTTCCCATACAACAGAGACATTACTAATTAATATATATCTGTTAGGCATATGATCCTCTATGGATTTTTGTTAAAATATCACCTTCAGTAACTAATTCCTCTAAAGACCTGAATCTAATTATATCAGCTATTAAATATATTTTGTGGTCAGGTGTCAGCTCTCTAATAGATGCATGTAAAACCTCTCTCAGCTCTTCATTCTTAGAGATCTAGTTTGAACTAGCAATTTAGATGTTGGTTATCATATAGTAGGTCTTGAAATTTTATTTAAGAAGAGATTCCAAATTCCCAAGGCAAAATGCCCTTAAGGAGGGACAGAAAACATGTGAGAAGGAAAATTCAGAAAGCAAATCAGATTGGTTTACATTCAGTTGTTTGTTCAAGGCATCTGCTGTGTATAGAGCACCCACCTCCAAAATCATCCCTTGGAGAATAGGTTGTGGATCTGAACCATCTATCTTTGTCAGCCTGAAATTTTACCTGGTGCCTGGAACTCTATATTTGGGGTTCAGTGTGTACAGCAACTTGCCAATAATGCATTTATTTTCTTAGTCAACTGTAGTGAACTATTGTGTATTGAACTAATAGTTCAATATTATTTGAACTGCCTCCATCACCTTTGAAATTTGGTTAGTTGATTATTCAATTCACTGTGTATGCTGCTTTCTCTTGTCTCTCTCACTTGATGCCTATAACATGAATTATGGGGGACAGTGAAGCATAGCTGGGCTTAGGCTATAAAAAAAAAAAAAAAGAGATAATAAAATGGCTGATAGGGAGCTTAAAAAAAAATGTCTTGAGAAACAACAGAAATGAGATAAGGCAAACAAGAAACCAGCGTTTGGAGGTCATGGTTAATACAGACAGGCATCTAGAGGCTGAGAATATCTGAAATGTGGGCATTTTCCAAGGGAGTGGAAGACAACTTCATGATGTCTGGGGCATCAGTGGAGTGCAGAAAGAGACGTGTCAAAGCAAGCTTTGATAAGCATCTCCTGAAAGAAGAGGATTAATCCTGATAGAGTCAGTTTTTAAACCACTTATGGTTTGATCAGCTGCTTCAAATAAGCCTGATCTGTCCCTGGAGGGGATCATGAAGCCAGGTCCTGAGTGTTCTGGCCTAACATTTTGGGTGTTCAGTGCAAACCTGGTATGAACCAAATCAGTCCATTAACTTTCCTACTGTGCCATGCAAGAAACAGACACTTTTCTGTCTCCTCCTTCCCAGCTCCATCCTAGAACCATTTTTGCTTCAAATCATGCGGAGATGCTCTTTTCTGGGTTGCAGCAGCAGTCAGAAATGAGTTTTAGAAAGCAGAATTTGGACCCAGGCATGTTTGTGTCATCCTGTGCTCAGCAACAGCTCTACACATCATATGTGCTTTCATTTACACAGGCTACTCACGGTTGTCTTCAACAGGAAGCACAGCAAAAATAATTGGTGAGAGAAACATGGTTCACTTTTCTTGTTCCTCATTAATCCATATTCAGTATCTCTTCAGGTGAATACAGTGATGTACAAATGTGGTATGAGTTACATTTTCCACCTTCTCCATTCTTTCTACCTGCTTTAATTAAGCATAACCTGTTGCCCATCTTCCTGAAGCAACATCTCCTGTCTTGTCAAACATCAAAGGCAGTTTCTACAGGAAAATGTAGCAAACTCTAGTACTTAGTAAGATATTTCATAGGCCTCCACACAGAACATTTTCATTCTACATACTTCATGGAGCACTGATTTTTCTTCTTCTTTTTTTTTTTTTTCAAAGCAAACAGATAGGAGAATGTAGTGTAATCTAGCATTTTTAGTTTTAAACTTAGCAATGACAACAAGACGCAGGTAAAATAAGAAATTGAGGCAAATGGGACAGCAAGAGAAAGAAGGACTGGTGATATGGTGACCTGGGTGATTACATCTCAAAAGGTGTTTTAAAGATCTTATGAAATCATTTCCTTAGCCCTTTGGTAAATAAGGGCAGGGAAAAAACTCTCCTTCAGTGTTATTATCTGAATGTTCATACTGTCTTAGATATGAAGAAAGTGCTGTGATGTAGCAAAATGGAAAGCCCTTAAATGGCAAACTGGATCTATGAGCCTGCTAGAGATTCCATGATAAATCTTTCAACTTACTGCATATTGACCTCCTTAAATTGTGATACACAGCAAAATGGAGTGTCCAACCCAGCCAAAGATGTTTATGGCTTCCCAGCATGTGGGGTGGGGGTGGATCTCTGCTCCAATTACAGAGGCGCAGCAGCCACTGAATTTAGTTACTGTAGATCTGGATGGTGCTTGTTTTCAAAACAACTGGTAAATTCAGTGCTCTTTTAACTTTGTTACCATGTTAACAATGATCTGACATACCAGCCCTCTCCCTTTCATGCCTTAATTTCTGCTCTATTTCTGTTTCTGTCACTGAGAGGGCTTCTCATGCACTATTTTCCCCTTTAATCATTTGTCTTCATTGAAGTCTATTTGTATCCTTTATTTTTGCCAGTGGTGCTTCTATCCCCTGCCCAACTCAGGTAATAAAGGAGATGAAGAGTCTAGATGTGAATGACTGTTAACCAAAGCCCCATAAAAACAGGATGCATAGGGAGATGCATGTTTGACTTTGCTCAGTTTTCATCCTTAAATGCAGGAATTGTATGCAAGTAGCATTAATTACATCCTTTCTAGGGCAAACTTTGGGATTTGGACATCTTTTGCATTCTGGGCATGAAGGTGGCAAGGAAGGAAGTGTTTTGTGGGGATAGCAAAGATGAGACAAATCAACAAGACTGAATCATCTTGAGCTGTGGAAGAGGGAGGTTGAAAATTGAGAGAATTTTGCTACCTTAGTTCAGCTTCCAATCCTAAATCCTTTCTTTCTGGCAAGACTTCAGGCCTTTTCTCTACCTTCTGTTTTCTGCTGTTACCAATATGTCTTACTATTTTTCATCACTCTCCTACCCCACCACCTTTCCTGGCTCAACTCCACCAGGAATTAATGTTCCACATTCTCATCTAGCTGTGCCAGTGACTTATGAGCTCAGTGCTGCTGTGGACACCAGACCTCTTAAGCACCTAAGCAAGTCCCAGGAAAGCTCATAAACGTCTTTCACAATGCATGTTCAAAGTAAAGGAAGCATTAGTGGTTTGAGGAGCTTTTCTTGCTTAAGACAAAAAGTCTAGACTAGAAAAGAAAACCTGTTACTTGTGAAGAAAGTGCTTTTTTATAGCAAAGACAACTAACTAGGGTCCTCTCTGTGACACAAAATGATACTAATAAAATAAATCTTTTTAGTTTGAACAGATATTGAGTCAGAGAAAAGTAGAAGAGCTTTATGTTTTGTAGGGAAATCAACCTTTGTTGTTCATAGAGCTTTCTTTTGACTTAATCTCTGACTGTAGAAAGGTGATGGAGGAAACACTTCTAGAGATGCTGTGCATTTGAAACAGTGACCTCAGGGAAGTGTCCCCAAGGGTAGTCACAAATAGAATCAGGTTAATGGGCCAAAGGAATAACAGACTGGGATGTATATAGAGAAATCTCTAAAACCCTCAAGGTCTCAAAAACTAATCCTGTTCTGTGGTTTTTTCCACCATATCCCTTACTCCTCTGTTATCTCTTGCCTAATTGCCTTTTCTATTTCATTGGTCTCTTCTTCTCTATGTGGTCACTTGGTTTTAGTGCTGATTGCTTTCTTCTCATCCATTCACCCCTGAGGTAGCTGGACAAAGTAGCTAGAAATTATCTCATGCTAATGAGATTCCAACATTGCCTGATGGAAAATAGACCTTAGGGCCCCACAGTACACAGAGATCAGGTTGCCTAGTGGAGACATAGGTTTAGTATAAAAACAGTTGTAGGATGTAGAAGTGGAACAGAAAACAATATTTAAAATTCTTACAGTACCCATAAATCCTAGATATTGTTAGAGATGAGATAGGTGAGTCCTTCATTACAGCTAAATTGTTTAGAGATGGTTTTAATGCTAATAATGGCTTGATATTATAGACAAGTTGATTAGTGCAGATGTTTCAGCTTCTATGCATGAGTATTCCCAAACTAGTCAGGGGTTTTTTTGCAACAACTTGGCTGTGATGGCATCAAGCTGTGACTGCTGCTAACTGTGCCAACTTGTGATTTTTTGATCCAGTCTGTTTTTCTTAACTTTGAACTGAAACACAAAAGGTTTTTTTGGGGGGATGGGTGTTTTTAATAAGCAATCATGATTTTTTTTTGAGGCGTTGCATCAATAAAAGGTTATAGAAGAGTGCCATAGGGACCATTTCCCTGGGTGTTCAATGTAATGGTATTTGAACACCATAACAAAGAGATCCTCACAGACTGCCTTCATGTGAAGCTGTGGTTTCACTGAATGGTCGTATTTGTGGTTAAATGAGTGAGCCTATACATGCACTGTGACACTGCTAACACTCAGTAGCTGACACTTCCCTGTGTGAAGAGTTTGATCAAGGAGTAGTAGATGCAGTACTCTACGACTTTGGCTAATATCAAACTGTTTCACTGTTAGTCACAGTCATACGTTAACAATAAATAGCCAGAAACTTAATTATCAGCAATACACAATTTTTTGTGAAAATGCTGCTCAGTTTGTGAATTACTTGTAAACTGGGAAATAGCCAGATCTCTTCTGAGTGACTGGGATCCCCAGTCTGAGACAGACTGGCTAATATTTGCAGCTATCCTTTTGTTTCATGTGTATTTAAAAGGTGACTCTTTTGGGCATCCATCTTAACAGACCTTGATTTCCAGAAACATAAAACTTGCATTTCAGGGGGAATTTAACTCTATCAATTTGGCTGCCCAACAATAGGAGCACTCTGTTGCTAATGTTTCTTACTGCTTGACAGTCGGTAAGGCATTCTAGAGTGACAATTTAATATTTTTCTATATGTCCTTTAGCTAGGTTCAAATGACATCCATGTACTGGCTTTTGATGCCAAACTCTTCAGAAAGTCATTTATAAGATTCTGTCTATATCTCAGATTAGTGTAAAATGAAGTGTTAGATGTCATTAACCATGACAACATGGTATCTAGATTTCCTGTCCAAATTTTAGACTTATATGTAGTGTACATTTTGATGTGAGCATCAAGAATCAGGAGCCTGATAAATTGCTGTTGGGGTTCATTTTCAGAGTAGTGTCTAGCAACGTAGCTGAGCAATTCTCATTAATATTGATAGGAATTTTAGCAGATAAATCTCCTTGAATAACTTTTAGAAATTTACACTTAATGTGCCTTACATTTCAATAGACTGAGCTGTGTTTTGAAATTCCATTTGAGAAGGGTGATGTGATAGACATAATAACAAGAGGTATGCAAAAAAACAGTGGGAAGCATATTTCTACATGACACTGGAGGCTTACAGCACTTTTAAATCAGAGCATCCTAGAATACTGTTAATGAAATCCCCTTTAACCTTAAGAGGTAATTTTTTTCTAAGTGATCCACAAGGGGTTTGGCTGTTAAATTTCTATTAAGGATAATGGGATTCACAATATTACAAAGCAGGTTCCCCACTAGCCATGCTCAAATTCTACCCCCTGTGGCAATTAATCATGCCTATTGGGCTCATTAGTGGAGATATGAAGCAAATTATCTGGCTAATCACAATATGTGATCAATTGTCTCTCCTGCAATAATTGATTGCAGGCTAGTTAAAGCCAAATCACAGTTTTAAGACTTTATAGTAGAGCGATGAGAGATGAGGTGTCCCTGTCACAGTTGTAAGTGATGAGGCATCTGTAGCTCATAGACAGGATCTACTGAGTTTTGCAAGTAGCAAGTCTTCTATATATTTTTCTGGCTTCCATCTGCTAGTGTAAATCTTTGTTTCCCTCTGACTCACATCTCTGGTATCAGATCATGTAGGTGCTTCCCACAAGAAGTGTTCTTCCTTCATTGCCTTTACCACGACGTCACTGGTGTCCTGATGGAGTTCTGCATTATCTCATTCACCTCAAGCCAGGGACATTCCATTTGCTTCTAGTCTTCTGGGAATCTGCATTTTCTATGTGTTATGAAAATAGATAAACTAGGCTGGTTGTGCTGGATCTCATTTTGCTTGCCTTGTTGTGGAAGGAGCATTTTCTGAGTTGTGGGCTTGTTGCATGTAGCACGCCAAGGTCATCCTTCAAATTGCTGGACAGAGAGGAACCACTTTAGCATATCAGCTAAAGAGTTCCCTTCTCACTGTTGTTCTACTTAAGTGTTAAAGACAGAAAGCTACTTTTTTTAAATGCTTGGTTAAATCTAAGCTGCTTAATTGATTGATTTTCAGGCTTTTTTTCCTCACTGGCATTCTTTGAAGGCTTAATATATTGCCAAAATGAAGCCTTAGTTAGGCTGCAAACTCAACTCTTGAGTATCTTCTTTTATGTATGTTATAGTATTATGGTTAAGCTAACTGGCAAACATGGAAATCCAGGAGTGCCATGCAAAATCAATAGCATTTCTTCAGGCAGAACACTAATTTATGGCCACACGGCATGACTGTGTCGTTTTCCTAATGAATTCTCCAGTGTGCAGAGGTGCACTAAACAACAAAGATAAATACTGGTGTGCAGAGGAGCATAATACAGATTTATAGCCATAACAGAATACAGAGTACAGATGTTTTGCATATAACTGAGATTGGTTTATGAGCTTTTGCAAGCAGGGGTATCTGTATTCTAACTAAGAACTGTTTTTCAATGGAATTCAAAATGAATAAAGCAACAGGAAACTTTTCAAAAGACATTTTGGCACCATTCAAACACTGGCTTCTGTGTACCCCACGACCTGCATTTCAGATCTTATTGAGAGCTGTCTGATGGTATAAGTTGGGTACTGAAAAGAGAATCTTGAAGATCACCAGAGCAATTTTAAGGCAGAGATATCACTGAAAACAGAACACTTACAAGAGCACTTAAGCCATTTTTTACATCCCTCCCAGAACACATATTATGTTAGCCAAGCAACAACATATTGAATAGCTTTTCATTGCCCTATTCTGTCATTTGGCACAGAAACATTTAGTGCCTTGTTATTAATTTTTATATATTCAGAAGCTCATTTCTGCAGAAATCTTGACTATTTTTTCTTACTGGGGCAAATAAAACAAACTGCTTCTATTATGCTATGTTTCCATGGGGAACTTTACTAATGTACATAATATACAACAGCTGATGGCAAGTGATGATAAGTTGCTTATACTATTGGGAGCTCTGCAATGAGTGGTTTACAAAGCAGGGTAAGTAATGAAAGTCCATAAACAAGACACTCCATGGAGTGGCAAAGTGACAGAATTTTGGCTCTAAGATTGAGGCTGTTTGACTGGTATTGGAAATCCATATAACATCCTTCCTTCCTGGCATCTGCTACTTTGAGATGGTTCAGTTCATTATAATAACAAATTTCAACTAAGCATGACTGCAATCTGTAGCCTGTTGGATAGATGACCTTACTGGAGCATTTCAGAGCTTGGTCTCATGCTACTGGGTGCTATAAGACAAGGCTTCCATGTTCATTTAGCACTCATTGACTCTAGGCAGAGTCTACATGCTGATTTTGAGCTAATACAGGTGATCTTTGTAGCCTTTCTGATCAATCCAACCCAATTAAAGGAGTCATTCTCTGATTGTAGGTCCAATTTACCTTTCCAAGATGGTAGGAATGCCTGCAGCTCTACTAATAATAAGATAACACGTTAGAGCCAATTAAGTGAAAATGAATATGTAGAGCCCATTAGACTCGAAGAAGTTCAATAAGAGAGAGAGCAGGTGAATTTTTCCTTCTCTGGAGCTCTGGTATTTTATGGAAAGCTAGAAAACTCACAGCAGCTTCTCACATAATTTCAAACTCTATTCCTGAAAGCAGTCTGTCTCCTCTAGTTTCAGCCAGCATACTGATGGTTTCCTAAACCAGAGCTGTACTTCTCACAGGTCAGATATTCACAATAGCCTAGATGTAATACTTTTCTGGATGTTATTTTAGCAAATATTCTTGCAGATCAGCCCTCCTCTCTGAAAGGATTCTATTAATAAAACCAGCTGTGGAACAGGAAGACAGAATGGTGTTATTAGTAACTGCAAAACCCTTTCAAAGCACTATTCATCATACAAATAATTTACTAAATGGTTTCTGAGAAGAACTATTAATTAACTGGCAAGAATGAGCTACATTAACATTTGTGTATTGCAATATGTCTGTTGGCCTTGTGGGCTCAGACCAGAAAAGAAATGATTTGAAGAAACACAGGCAAATTTTAGCTGTCCTCTCCATGGACAAGCAAGGGGGTTTAACTTCTGCCAAATTAAAACCCAACAGGGGATCATGACACACACCAGAAGCAGAGATGGGCTGAACAAATTACCTTCTCCCTGAAGCACTGTGAGCCACCTCCTCAGTGGTTTTAAAAGTGAAGGGAGAGAGTCATTTGTGGATGCCAAGTACTTTTGGTTTTGTTGTACCCACTATGCAGATTTCTTCCTTCCAGTGCTGCCCAGAGCCTCAGGTGCTATCATCTGAGGCCAACAAGTGGGATGTTCTATATCACAACCACACAGGAACATCCAGTGGCAGCAAGAGCCCGCTGGTCAATAGGTGGATTTAATTTCCTGAGGTTTATTGGCAGATGTAGATATTCAGAGTTGTGAGACCACAAACTCCTTATACAAACACAGATCCCCCAGTTGAGGCCTAAATTTGGAACAGATATCAAGTTTTGGTCCTCTCAGCCCCTTAAATCCTTAGCCTTCACCCAATTTAGAGCACTTAGCTTTTGTTTTGTTTCTAATTTGTTGTTTTAAATGGATCTGACAATATTTTTTGTGCAACCAAGAAGCAAACAGTTCTTTGGAAATAGTGAGCTGTCTCCATTGGAGGTGCAGGAAGACAATCTACTTCTTGCAAGGACTCAGGCCATTAGTGCTTTTCTTGTGGAAGGAATTTGCACAAGGCTTGTTATTTATGGCTGAACTTCTATAAAGTCTGGAATTGCTGTGTAATGGGAAATGTAAGGACACTGAGCACTGCTGAGTGATAATGGATGTGGAGTTTTGCCTTTTACCTCATTGGAATTGTCACAACTATCCTGGCTTGCATTGCATGTGCCTTGCAGTACCTTTGGAAAGTAATTCTTGATAGATTTGTCGTGAGATATCTTACTGCTGCATCTTTTCCCCTCGTGATACTTAAACTAACAGAATTGTGTTTGATAGCCTGGTATCAGTTATGTCTTCAGAAATGAGCATCTCAGCAACCTCCTCTTACAACAGAAATTCTCCTGCTCTCCAGGCCTGAGTCACAGCACAGTTTTCCCTTAGTTTTGATTTCCCCAGTACTCTCCAGTGAGAAACAATTCTGTGGTTGTATTTTAATTGGGTATTTGATATTGTGCAACTTGACCAGAAGGAATGAAATATTGTCAGTGGAACTGAAAACTTGTTTTGTCTTCTGAAATGGGACAGATTTGAAGCATAGATTCTTTCCATTATTTGGATTTCCTCTACTGAAAAGTGCATTTCAATAATGACTATGATTTAGCAACAAAGAAAAATAGTGCCCAAATGCAGGATTTTTTCCAGTCCTTCTGTCTTCTGTGCTTCATTCACCTGTAGCTGTGCTTCCATCATACCTTGGTTTGTGTGTACAGATCATTAGGGTTTGTTTGTTCAAAGGTAGTGTTGTGCCAGTATCAGAAGAAACAAAGCTTTATATAAATCTTGGTGTTTACTGTATGCATTGATTGACTCTGTATCATGGGAGTTTGGGTCCCACCAGTAGGATAGACAGGAAGGGGAGGTTTTGAGGCTTCTATGCCCTTGGCAGGCAAGCAAACCTGAAGCTATGTCAGTAGACATTATAATGCAGTTAAAGGCTGTAGTGAAAAGTCCTGTGAAGTGACCAGAAAAGAGTTACATAGCATTAGTAAATAGTGCCCAAACACTTACAGAATTATACCCATGCTATGCAGCTGACATCTCAAGCTTGGAAGCTGAGGTAGGATCCTTCCTTCTGTGTATTGACATCCATCAGTGCATTCTCCCATTTCCTTTTCCTCTCCAGCAGAAACAAAATGCATTTCATTACCCTTTAGTCTGCTTCAGCTGATGGCAGCAGGGTTGCAGAGGCATTTCTGAGGACCAAATTTGGCACAAAACACTGTGTATTTATGTTGTTCTACTGTAAATGTAAAGCCTTGATTTTGCAAAAGTTTTATATGCATTTGTTCCAAGTGTCCTTAGTGAAATTGTTTTCCCTCATGTCTTTTCCCTCGATACATTTACCAACTCCAGTTTTAGATTGCTTCTCTAACTAGCATAAATGCATTTCACTATTCACAGTGTTTCACTTCAGTGTTCCAAAAAAGTAGCAGTAAACTGTTTACTCATGTCAACACCAAATACTAAATCACTTCTCTCAGTTTCATGTCTGTGACAAATTTCCAAGTGTTTTCAGAGTTTGACACATCCTTTCAGTAAAGATGCTAAAGAAATGAATGTCTTGCTGATTTGATTCAGAAAGAGTGAATCAATTCAAAGTGTGAAGTCAGCATGTGTGTGCAAAGTGGCCGTAGATGGCTAAACCAAGATCTTTAATGTGGAGCCACTTACACCTGAATTAGCATGTTCATAGCAGTCCAGTGTAATTGAATAAACACATATGGTCACTTTAATTAACCAATCTTAATTATCTTTGACAAGCCTTAAAATATCTGGTTCAAAAGGACAAGTGTTAGATTGTGTCCTGCACCACTAAAGCCCTTGAGTGAATTTTCTGCTGTGCTAGGGCCATGTGGTGTGCTGCTGGGAGTGAACTGGGCTTTGTGTCTTTTGTCCAGGGATAAATATCTATACTGGACATCTGAGGGCTCTAGAGTATCAGTCTGAGGTGAAGAACAAGACCTCATGTCCAGAATGAAGAATTTACATAACAAAGACTTAAAACCTCAACACTTTAAAAATACTGTGCTTCTCTCTTTCTCCCCCATGTCTTAGGCTATTTCTTCTCGTTCTTCTTTTTGGCAACCTCAGACTTCCTTAAAAACGTCCAAGCAATTGTTAGAGTAAGAAATATGTTAGCTTAACCTCTGGAGACAAGCTTCCATCAAACATGAGAATCAACTCAAAGTTCTAGACCATAAATTTTATTTTTGCCATTAGAGCTGAGAACCCTCAGCTGAAGATGGACCAAGAAAGAATAACATTCAGACTTTTGAAAAATGACCTCTGATTTACAGTGGTGACACACAACTAAGTTTTGAGTTATCAGCACATTCATCACTAGATTTAGTGCAGTACTTCAAGATAACTTTTTTTCTGAATGATGTTACTGTCTGATTTGTGGAAGTCTAATGTTTCCTTTCCATGCACCTCAGCTACTCTTTTGTGCAAGTTATCAGCCATCACACTCATTAGGCTTTTATTTATCTACCACGTGCAAACATGCTGAAATTACATTCTACTAATTCCTGACATGTCCTAAAACTCAGTAATGGCCAGTGATAAAGGGACTATGTCTGATTTTTGGTTGAGATAAGCATGGTTTCCTTGAAGCTGGTAATGAGATGCCAGTCCATACCAGTTCAAGATATAAACCAGGAAGCTCTACTGGGTCGAGATTCATGTTCCATTTAAATTTTGTTTATTTTTCAAATGTCTTTAAAAAGCCTTGTGTCAAATGTTTCTGCCTTAGCAAGTTGAAACTGTTGACATTTTCTTCCAGGCATAGTCCTTTTAGACTGTAATCCTGAAGAAAGCTGAAAGGTGCCAGACTAGCTATTTCTGTATTCGTGTACCAGTGAGTCAGAACAGCTTGAATTCAGTGAGGGGCTTTTGGACAGCTTGGAAATGCCTCGTGCTATTGGAACTCTGTCTTCATGCGTGTGCTTTACTTCTTCACCTGTTTAGAGAAGAAAACCATCTAGTTCATATCTTGTGCCTACTGAGACAAGAAATTGGGACTTCTAATAATATTCCCCTCAGTCTGCCTATTCTTACCTTGAGATTGCCCTAATGGCATCTTCTGTATTGCTGACTTGTGGGTTTTATTTTCAAATAAAGCCTTCCAGTTCAGTGACCTCTCTTTCTGTTTTTTAAAGACTAGATACACACTAGTTTTTTTGAAGGGCTGTGTGGTCCAATGCAGAAGGTGGGACTGGGTGCTGGAACTGGATCAGCTCCCAGGTCTATGGCTCAAGGAGAAAATGAGCTCTTCTGGGGAGAATCAAGTCCTTATGACTTCCTTCAAGGTGCCAAGAGGCTTTCTATTTTCTAGGGTCAACTTTGCCAGGAGGGACAGGCTTCTTGATCCTGCTTTATTTTTGCACTGTCTAGTGACAGTAGCATAGCATTACATGGCCACAAGTAAAGCCATGGCAGTTAAAAACTTGTATTAAATACAGAGAAAGAATTAGGAGAGCACAAGGAGTTAGTATTTAGAGACTGAGAAGCCACTTCAAAGGAAAATGACTTTAGAAAATAGAATCAGAAGCCACAACATTATATTACATTTTTTTCAGTGTCTCTGCATTATCCTTCTGCCTTTTGGCACATCTTCAAGTATGACAATGGCTGAAACTGCTAGAGGGGAGCAGTGTGAAAAATAA
Organism: Urocolius indicus; assembly: GCA_013401255.1. Taxonomy (NCBI): domain Eukaryota; kingdom Metazoa; phylum Chordata; class Aves; order Coliiformes; family Coliidae; genus Urocolius; species Urocolius indicus. The sequence goes on from WBNH01005841.1 coordinate 1,763,507, forward strand.
TAGAAAAATAATCTCTTTAAAAGAAGTGGGGGCTAATACCTGGAGGTGTCTTGACAACAAACAAATTATAAATCCTTTACACAAAAGAGAGGTACTCAAATAAGGCAGCATGCCTGTATGACACCAAAGCCTGCTGAACAAAGCTTCTCTTGTAAGCCCTGCCCACTTTCTTGCAGAAGATAAATACCATTAAACCTTTCTAAAAGAAGCTTAAAAAAAAAACCCACTCCAACACCAAATCCAAAACAATCCTTGAGCCTGCAATCTTGACTTCTTGCCCTGTCAAATGCCCAAGATGTGTTTTGATGTGCAGCCAGTATAGACAATTCAGAAGAAAAGTGAAAGCTAGGTCCTCTGCTAATGTAAATCCGTCTGGCTTGATTGCTAGCCCAAAAAATCAAGTGGAGTGGAAACAATAAAGTAATTTTAACATCAAATATCATCCTGGCCTGAGATTTAGTGTCCTTCCTTTTCCCTCCCCCTTCCCAATGTGCAGTTGCATGCTTGTGTTTCTTTACAATGCTAGGCATGCATCTGGTTTAAGGAAAGATCAATAAAAGCGGTAAAATATTCCACATGATGCTAGATGACTTGGATATTGAAATCCCATTGAATTTCTACTCAGAAAGTTCACTAGTAAAATTTTACAGTTCTGCCAGATTCTGCCTGAGGGGAGTTTGGAGTTCTGTAGCACATCTCAAACTTAATTTCATACTTGCAGTGTTGCTTTTGATGAGGTGTTTGTTCAATCAGAACAATCTGAAGTTAGCACTGCAGCACTTCTCCTCCAACAAAAACTTTGGAGAAGGATGCTGAGAGTTGCCTATACATGAATGAACCCTAAAGTGATCCATGTATATATGTAAATTGAGGGGGTTATTTCCAAATATATATAGCCACAGATCATTTTAATGAGTGACAGCAAAATATGTTCCCAAAACTTAAGTGATCTGTCACAGCACCTACAGCCTGCTTGCCTTCCTGATGATTAACACACAGTAATTACAATATTCAAAACCACAAAAAAAATAGAAACTTTTTTTTTACATCCTTTAAGTTAAAATCTCCTAACCAGATTTTATGGGTAAGGGAACACAGTGCTTTTTTTGTACATTGTTTTCTTCTTTAAATAACTATGAGAAGCTCTAGGAAGTGCACCAAAGCATGTTCCCTGGATGGCAGTCAGATATTTGAACAGACACAAACTTTTGGTGAAACTTTGGGGCTTTGCCATCGGTACAGCTGACTCTTGAGTTGAATATGACTTACTTCAAGTGTTGTATTCAGTGCTTAGAGGTGCTAACTTAGCTGTTCTATGATTGCATGGGGTTAAAAATCAAAAGGCAAGTAGCTATTATTGTGTTTAGGAAGGCAACAGCTGGAAATGGAAGTTGAAACTCCTCACATCCAAATCTTAAATCAAAGTTTAGGCCCCAACTCAGCAAAGTCCTGAAGTCCCTTAGCATGAAGCTCTCATGAAAGTCCCCTGGGTATTCATGGGAATTGAATGCCTGCTTAAAATTAAGCACGTGCTTAAGGGCTTTGCTTCCTGCAGATGGATACTGTGAGGAGTCCTGCCTTAGCTTGCAAAATGAATGACTGAAACCAAAGAGGAGGTGACATTTGAAAGAAGTTTTAGCATTGTTCTTCACAAAGACACATCAAAGAGAAAGCAGCAGGGAAGTGCTCAAACCAACATGGTCCTCCACTGAAAATGAAGGATACAGCATCTAGGAGGGGGATGGTGATTAGCAAGGAGGAAGAAATACAAAATCCATTCTTCAAATTGGGAACTGATGTTAAATAGGAACACCAGCTCCACTGCTATCTCTTTCCTTAGGTAAAAATGAAGCTTTCAGGGAAATTCCTCCCTTTGTTTGGCTTATTTTCTCCATTTTTCTGTGATGATAGTGAGTACTTCAAGGTAGGAACTGGTTTTGTTTCAGTGTCTTTACAGTGCAATGATGCCCTCGTGTGATGCTATGCTGCCAGGAGTGATGGTGTGAACAGCCATGTACCTTCTCAGAAGCAGAACAGTAGGAGTTTGTGTTCTTCAAGGTGATTCAGGTTACCAAATTCTGCCTCTGGTTTGTTGCTTCTAAGTGGATGGAAGGAGATGCAAAAGCCCTGTCCAAATGCTAATGGACTTTTAAGCTGAGTGGGTTGTGCTACCCATCCTCTGATTTAGGGGTGCTGGATTTCTGAAGTATTGACCTAAGATTAGAAAGATCACAGTTGTTATAAGGAGCAAGTTTATGAGAGATATCTCCTTATATTAGGGAAGCATGCATGAGAAACAGGGTTGTTAATACTTGATTCTCCTATGTTATGCTATTGGTACTGCCAAACAGTAGAGACAATGCTGACAATCAGATTTATCCTCTGAAGAACTTCACAACAGCTGTATTTTTTTGTCTAATGAAACGTTACCTTTCAATAAATGGGCTGAGAAGGGTTGTACTTTGATTTCTCTCAGGCAAAACTCTTGTCAGTTTGCAGCACTTATTTCCAAGTAGCATTTTTTTGCTCTGTTTTCTAAAGTTCTTTCTAGAGGCATCAAAGTACTTCTCCCACATTGCTGCAGCCACTCCTTGTGGAGTCACTCCTCTCTTTTGAAGCATTCTGCAGGTTATATCAGAACAGTAAGAAATTTGGTCATTCCTAGTTTTTTCAGCCACAAGTCTTCTGTTATGTATTGTCTTTATTGTGCAGCGGGCAGAGCCAGGAGACTGGCTTCCCAGCCACATTATGTATGTCCACGTTTGCATGGTAATGTCACAAAAAGAGACAATATCTGCCAGAATCTTTGTTTCTAAGCACCAGGTGTGTGGTTCCAAGACTAGATTTCTAAAGTACTACAGTGGAAGAAGGGAATTATATTAGTAAAATAGATAGGAAATAATGTACTTGATAGCTGAAGCCACAGAAAGACTGTTTTGTTAGCTAATGTACATATATAGAAAAAGTAAGGAGTTTTTGAGCTCAGAGACCTATTTTAATGGGTCTTTTACTCTCTAAACCATTGTGGTTACAACATCACTACAGCATAATTTCATAGGAGTAGAACTTGTTTTGTACCATTCACCTGAAGAAGATGAAAAAGATGTTTTCTATGAAATTCTACAGCGTAGGGTTGCTTTTAAAGCATCTAAATAGAAATACCAGGTCTTGTTTTCCTGATACTATTGCATATTCATTTGAGTTCTGAAGAATAGCTTACAGGAAAGCCAGGACCATGGTGTGGCATGAATGAAGTACAGAATGTGGCCACCAGAAAAGGTGACACTTGGTAAGGAGGTTTGGTGTCCCTGTGACAGTGGGTTGGAACAGACTGGTTTCGTTTGCAGCAGTAAGCAGTGGCGTGTGGTCCAGTGCTGTCATCCCTGCAACTGCTAATTGCACTCAACAGGCTTTCTAACCACTACCTGTCAATACTGAAAATGTGTGGGGCACAAATGTGATGCCACATCAATGTTTTCTTGTGTTAAAAGCACTGCAAGGTTTTCAGAGAAAGAAAAATGGAGCAGTGTCATGTAAGTGCTCTGTCTTCAGTACCTTTTGATCCTCACTTTAAAATTTCATAACTGACAAATGATGCTGCACACATTTTCAGCAAATACAGTACCTTGTTCTGAGAAGGGCTTTTATCATTTTGAAGCTGTGATGCTTCTCATTTTTTTTTCTCCTCTTTTCTTTCACTTTCACAAAGCAAATGCTTTATGTTTATAGGTTCCATTTCTATGTTTCAGCTGATGAAAATGTATTTTGTTTCTTTCTAAGTGTAATAGTTGCCCGAAAGTGTGCCTCACTAATGGGACAGCCAAGCATTTCCAGTGCTTCTATGTTTGTAGGTACGTTTTCCCCCTCTAACAGGTGGGCCAACATAATATCACTTGGAGCAAACTTGTGTGCTCAAACCTCCCCAGGTGCTAATATTACCCACAAGATCACATAGCATCTGGGGAGCTAAATGCCTTGGTCTTCTCCGAGGCTGCAAAGAGGTAATGAAAGCTGATGATTTCTTGTCCAAATGGAGAGTCAAGTCCTGCTCTCCCTGAACTTGATATTGCTTCTCTTTTCCATATAGAGAAATGCTGAGAAAGCAGTGTTGCAGAACATTACCCACATGGGAGGTTTGGGGAGGATGACACTGATGCTAACCTGGTGTGGGCTGTGGCTGAGGACAACTGCAAATTATGAAAGCTGTATACACTGTAATGTTCACCATGCATAAATGGTTTAAATTGCAGTCCTTGAAGATCAGGGATGTAAAGAAATAAGTTCTACTTCATTTTTTATGTAGATATCACCCATTGCTGACATAACACTGATCTGTCCTAATATGTGTCTTGCTCAAATTGCTGGGAGTAGTAACCATTTCACTTCAGCTAAGGCAGAATTATATTTAATCACATCTGCCCTTAGACTCATGACAATTCATCCAACAAAATCCAGTGGTTACAACATGACATGCTGCACAGTATGGTGAAGTGTTTAGTAGCAGAAAGGGGGGTACCAAGCTCGACTGTCATATTTTTGCCGTTTCTAAACTGGGAAATAACTGTAGAGGGGCTAAAAAAAACCCTGGCCATCTGCAAACTGATGCACCCCAATAATCAGTGATGTCTGGAGGACCCATACTCGAAGTCAACAGCAAATTCTGCATACTTATCTGGACACAGACTGTCAGTGTTTCCCAACTCCTGTGCTGTTGTTTCTTAAACAAAAAAGCCAAGGTATTTAATTTCTGAGTCTTTCAGCTTCTGATTCTCCTGTGATTTTAACAGAAGGCAATTTTATTATCTACCTTTTACATGTGAGTACACTGAGGTGTGGGATGTATTATTGAAATACTCTGCTTCTGGCAGAACCAAAGATTCAAGACAACTCTCCTTCTCAGACTTACAAAAATGCCCTACCCACAAGGTTATGCTGTCTTCTTGCATATGTATATTATGCATAGTTAATACCCATGAAATCAGTACCTGAATTTTCCACAGTCTCTTTATCATCCCAAGACATATTTTTTTCAGCTTCTTGCTTTAGAAAACACATTTTATTTTTACTTCTCTCATACTTCCTATTACAGGTAGTCATGGTTTGATATTAATGTTTGCAGTGCTTTTGACACAGTCTAAGGCATGAATATCTGAAACCAGCTCTGCCTTGTATATATTGTCAGCAGTTTAATGTCATTTCTCTTGCTGAGCAAATGAATTTGTTCAGAATACAAAACACCCATAAATCCTCTAAAAATTGCCTCCTATGTAGCAACTTGTAGATGCTGTGAAATACCAGTGAAACAAGACAGAGTTGGGTGTTTATTCCATTTGTTGATCAGTATAGGTTTTGTTAACTTAGCCTACTTTTGCTGAGCTCAATATTTGGGATAAAATTGTTCAAAACACTTTTTTTTTTTTTACATTCAAATATTTTTTATTATTTTTGCTTTGCTTGTTCTCTTCTGTTCGGATTCAGAATGTTCTCCAATGATTAAGTGCCATTTTTTAATAACAAATTATCCATGTTGGTAGAGAACTCTGAATTGCTCAAAACCAAAGATGAAGTTGGTTACTCATCATTGGAAACTGTGTAATCACAGCTATGCTGAGTTGTGTTTTGATTAAGTGGGAGATGATTACATCATGCAAAGATACAAGAGCATCCAGGACAAGCACATATCGAATTTCATCCCAACAGAACACAAGTTTTTGAGCACAATTTTTAAGTTACCACTCCTGTCAGGGGAAATGCTTAAAACTCTGTGTTCAAGGATGTCACAGGTTATTGCCTGAAGATGAACTCACAGCTCCTGTGTCACTGGAAGAATCAAGCAGGTAGACTGATTTGTTGTGTTGAGATTTCCTGTTTTAGTCATAGTCCCAGGTATGTGGTCTTCATTTTTTTTTTTTTTTTTTTTTTTCAAACAGAAAAATGGATAATGGAACAAGATACAGACAGGAGATGAGAAACATGCAAGTTTTGTTACCATAGTGTAAAGCACACTTCTGATCCTCCACCAAGACTGAGTACTTCAGGACCTCAAATTGGTTTCTTCTAGCTGTTGTATTCAGTGTTTGAGTGAAGAACCAGGGCTGGCATCTTCCATTTTCCTTTAGAGAACACATCTCAAAAACTCCTGTTTGCATTTGTCTTTTGAAGCTGATTGGAGGGTAGAGTTGAAGCAGTTTTCTATCCAGAATGAGGTCAAGTGGGGGTCTCTACTTCTGTACAGTCATTATGTCAATAAGGGCTTTTTATTCAAAGCCTGAGGATTAAATTGAGGAACTGAGAAATGGAATTAAAGTCTATAACCTGTGCTGTTTCCCTGAAAGATCACCTTCTACAATACAACTTCTCTATAAGATAAAAATACTGTGAAATTTCATTTTTAACCTCTGAAGTTTAAAAATGTACAGTCTCTCACTACATCATCTAAACTACTTCAAGAGGTCCATAAGACAAACTGCAGAGATGTACTACTAATAGTTTTGTTAGCCAGGGGTTTTGGGGTTTTGTTGGTTTGGAGATTTTTTCCATATGCTGAAACCTTTGCTGAATCTCATTGTGATAACAAATCAGGTAAGAGGAGAGCACATCTGTAAGCCAAAAGCTGTTCTTGTGGCCAGCTGCTGCCTTTAGGCTGGTATAGTTACAGACTGACTTTACTCAAGTCAATGAGTTTGTTGTAAATCTACAGCAGCCAAGCTGAAAATGCCATTTAGTCTTATTGTGTGAAAGGTACCAGAGGAAAAAAAAAAAAAAAAAAGAGGAAAATAGGGGATATAAACTGTATGCCAATGATGCATTGTAGGGCACAGTTCCTACTAAGCATCAAAAAGAGAGTGTTAAGCACTTAGACAGCTGTAAATGTAGAGAGGCATGTCAGTGCAGCATAGGCATTTTCACAGGCAAGAAAGCCATTTACCCTCTGTGGCTCTTGAAGTTCTCTTGGAAACAATCCTTATGGTTTTATGAATAGAGACAAATTGTTACAGCACATCAGACGAGGTACATAATGGAAAATTGTACTTGCACAAAAGACTTATATAATTCACTTATGGCTGGGGTACTTGTGAGTTATTGGGCTTTCAGATGTGAGAAATAACCCTCATAAGTCATTGCTACTCTTGTGACCCATCCTCTTTTCATTCCTGTCCATAGTTTTTCTTCTTTACCCTTCTAGTGAAAGCATATTATAATTATTTGATTAGATCTCTTACAAGCTACTTTGAGGGGTGAAAGAATGAGACTGTTCTCCAAACTGAAGTTACATTTCCAAGAATACTGATTTCATCTTGGGGGTGGCTCACACTATTCTCAGTTAAAATGAGAATCGTCTCTCTGCAGAATTTCTGAGTGCTTGAGAAAGTTCTTGCAAAATTAGCTCCCAGTTTCACACATCAACATTTTCAGGCTTCAGCTGAAATAGAAAGATGAGAGACTGTTTCTGTGTTTTTTTCTGACCTTGCTGTTCTGCGGAATAACAGTCTGTGCCTTTGAGGAGTACATCCAAACCAAACCTGTCAACTGGACAATTCCAGAAGCTCTGCTTGCCTCTTTGTTTTAGTTCAGTGCATGTTGACTTTCCTTCCATATCTGCGTTAGTGCACTTCAGTGCATTGTCTGGTGCAAAGAAAATTAGTAACTCTTGTTTGATGGACCCATTGTTACAGCTTTGCTAAATCTGGCTGGGCAGTTAGGTTGTACTGATTGGTTTTGTGAGGTCTCTGATGTCCCCACTAGGTATCAGCACATACCTGAGGCTGCTACTCCCAGAAACGGAGCTCTTCCCTATCAAGCATCTTTGGCTTGGTTTCATTGCCAAAAGACACTGCTTAGAAATGTGTGCCACTTTCTTCATCACATTTGTTAGGTATTGAATTGTTTCATTTGGTATACAATTGGTTTAGAGCATAACATTGCATAGTACTGTAGCTATAAAGATTTCAGTGGCAAGTCATAAGATTCAAGGAAAATTAGAAGCACCAAGACTTCCTAGGTAATCAGAAAAAAGAAAACCCACCCACATTGTATGTAGTGCCTGAGGTGATGACTGCTAATGAGATAAGTGCGATGTACAGTTCTGCTATGAAAATTGCATAAGTAGGAAAGATAGCAGGTTCTTCAGTAGATCTTCTCATGAGTGTTTTCAGAAGCACTTGTTCAACTTGAAGTTAAAAGGACTTTTTAAACTCCAGTTAACACCAGAGAACCACTACAAGGGAGAGAGAGTGATAGTCTACGCAGGTTGAGGTATTGGCAGTGAATTGTTAACAAGCCAAAAACCTACAAGGCACTTAAATAGGCATTTAATTTTAGCTGTGTGAGTGGTCCTGCTGTAGTCAATGGAATAACATAGAGCTGTATAGTTAAGCAAGCAGTCAAGTGCTTGGCTGGATCTGGAGCTACAGGCAATTGCAAATTGCTTTTCTGCCCTTGATAATGTGATTAAAAGAGATTTCCAGTAGCAGAATTTTCTTTATGTCAGTAGATAAAGGTAAAATGCAGTCTAATGGTTAAAAATGGAAAGTAGTTTGGAAGTAAATCCAAGTTGAGATATTCCACACAGAGATACAAGGATTGCCCATGGGTGTGCTTCTACAGCAGTCAGAAAGGTGCCTATGAGCAGTTATTGCTGAGGCTTACAGCTGTGTGTCAAAACCCTGTGTCCCAGAGGCTGCCACACAGTTGCACCACCGACTGCCTTCAGAGCTCAACAGAGTGTATGAAGCAGGTGTGTGTGCAGACCTGGTGCTGCCCTCCAGATACGCTGTGTTTCCTCCTGCATAGTCACTCTGACATGGGCTGAGAGGTTTATACCGGATATTAGGAAGAACTTTTTCACCGAGAGGGTTATTAAGCATTGGAACAGACTGCCCAGGGAGGTGGTGGAGTCCCCATCCCCGGAGATATTTAAAAGATGCACAGATGAGGTGCTGCGGGATGTGGATTAGTGATGGGTTTGGCACTGTGACGTGAGAGGCTGGACTCAGTGATCTTAAAGTTTTTTCCAACCACAATGATTCTACAATGTTTGGAGAGAGTGGACTTGGAAGCAACTCACTTTATCTGTCTGTTTCCCAGTAACTGTTGCTTGCCTTTTTATAATTTTATATGTAGCATAATCTGATGACTGCCCTCAAAGGCTAGCTTAAAAATAAAGTTTCCACTTTCTCTTTGAAGAAGTCACTTACAGGAACATTGGCTTCTGAAGTGTTGTTACATAGCAAGCTCAGTTCTGGCCACAGTGCCTGTTTAGTAGTAGCTGTTGCTTGCTGCCTACTCTTGAGTTTATTAATATAAAACCATGACACTGCTGCTCTCAAGTGCATTAAGTTTGTTCTACTTGATAATTTCTGGTTTACTGCACATCCTTAGTGATTATGAACAGAGGAAGGTGTTCATCTATTGTGTTTTGGTTTACCAATAAGTGGTCCACTCTACATTCATTGTTTTTCCTCTTGTGAAGCAGTTATTGATATCCACCTGTATCTCTTGCCCTGTAGTTATAATAGCTTGAGAAATTTGAGGAAATAAATATTGCTTGAAGAAACTATAGTTCTGCCTCAAACAATCATTAGACTTGATTGAGCCCAGTTTGGGAAGCTTGCTTGATTAATTTTTAATACATAAAACTCGTTAATGTAATTTATCAAACTTGAAGAAGTAGAGTTTGGTGATCGTCAGACTTTGAGACGTGGTATTTCCTTCATCTACAATACTTTGTCAATTTGATATGCAAGGTTAAACTCCCCAACTTCTAGCAGGCTTATTTAATTCAAGAGCTAGGACCAGAGATTTCCTCCTATACAGATGGTTATCAAACTATTTATTGGACTTCTTTCAGAAGATAGATCGAGCTTCTCAAGTCTCGCTGCATGGCATATTTTTTGAGATTTAAAAAAACCCCAGTTCTGCAATTTAGAAAGATCACTGGTGAAATAGAGTTAGTTTGTGAGAGGAAAAGTACTTTTTCTTGGTCTATTTGCACAAACCTTGTTCCACCTGAAGTGTGACACTTCAACAAGTGCAAACAAGGGACAGGCTTACCTGCAGTTTCCTAGTGATCTCTGGCCATCCCCTTTAGATGCCCCACTCAGTTCTTGCGCCTGTCTGTGTGCATTAATTCAGTTAGATGTTGAATATATGTGTCATGTTCTCTCAAGGGAGCAGATGGTGCTACTGAGCCCTCCCTGAGGCATTTTGACACGAATCATTGGAGACATTGGGAGACAGTATTTAGACATCTTGAAGAGCAGTATCTTTGTATTCTCATAACTTGTATGTATCTGTCAGCATGTGAATTTATTAGCCTGTTTTCTAGGGGCCATCAGTAATCACTGGGTCTCATCAGGAAGGAGGATTCCAGTTAAACTTCACTGGGGAAAAAAATTAAGAGAATATTTCTTGATTGAAAAACAATGATTTATAACATCTCAGCTAATAAGCAGCCTTGCTTATTTGATTTGACTTCTCAGAATTTGCCTGGTCTTTCACTAGGTCAGGTTCTTCAATAGCCCTCCTGTGCACGGCTTTGGGAGGCCTGGGGGCTCCTTGGGGCAGCTTGTGGAGAGCCCTGTGCATTCACTGGAGAACTGTCCCTGCTTAAGCATTCCAGTTCACCTAGGGCTTACAGTGTTTCTCAGCTCCTGATTCCAGTAAGAGCACTGTGGAGGATTTCCCTTCAAAATAATAAAGGTGAGAAAAAGTGGATTGAACACAAATTTTGAAATACTGAGTGGAAAGGATGTTTCCTGGAACGAAATCCTGCAGAGATCTGCTATTGAGTAAAAAAGCCACTCTGCCTGCTTTATGCAGAGCCTACAGACTGCCCATAGCTGGCTGCAGCAGAATAATCTTTCAGCTAAGGCACTAGCCCAATCATGGGAGTTTATTTCTGTTTCTGCCATAGGTTCAGATGTGATTTTGGATAAGAAATCTTTACTTCCTTGTATTCAGTTTTTGGTTTATGGCAGGTGGGAGGAAATATTTCTGTCAATGTCCATGTTTCATAAGATCTCTAAAATGTCTCTGATATTTTAATGCTTGCATGTGTAGCATCTGGATATGATTGGAGCTTCCTTAACTGCTGTCATATCAAGAGCCACAGTACTCCTCTTTCCAAAGAAGTGAAATTCACCCTTTAACAGGTCCATGATGAAATAAATTACAGGCAAGCATTTTGTTTCCAGCAAAGCTGGGTGAAAATACATTGCCTTTTCTTTGTCTTCATCCTGAAACAGAGATTACAATTCCCTTAAATCTCAGCTGCCTATTTAATCTTTCCAAATCTGTCAAAGTAAGGTTGCATCTCCTGTTATGACTGAACTAGACTATATCACTTTGAGTTCTAATTTACCAAGATTACGGGGCATTTGCATGACCAGCTCAAGGAGTGGTATTTGTCTGGGGATGGGGGAATACGCAGGGCAGAGGGAATGAGTCAAGAGTGGCACAAACACTTCTAGGATAAGGAATTTACCTGGCCCAACAAAAACAAACCAACATAACCTACAGTTTTAGTTTCAGTAATGGAACACAAGCAGCCACAAAGTTCTTTCTCCTGCAGTGTCATGGGATACTTGAGTAGTTTTTAAATGCAGCATCCTTCATATACTACTGGAATTGCTCAGCACAGTTCAGTCATAGGGCAGAAGCTGTGACCTGAGTTGGTTGGCAGAAGGTGACAGTGACAGGAGAAATGAGGAAAGGAAATGGTTGTGGCTAGCTCCTGACAAAGCAGATAATAAGGCTGGAATTCCCTGAAAATGCAAGTAGTAGAAGCAGCAGAGCATGTAAACATTGACACAGGGCAACAAAGCAGGATTTTGATACAGTGGACACTGTAGTTAGAGCTAGTGAAGAAATCCCTGGGGGCCTTGACTGTGGTTATTGCTTTTGTCTTATTTCATCTCTGTGGAGGTGTTACACTGCTTGTGACAGCCTGGTTCTGAGAGAAGACAGAAAGAGATTATTTAGAGGCAATGGGACAGACAAGTGGATTGTATTCTGTGTTACTCACAGCAAAGATACTCCAGGGCAAAATTAAATTAACTGAAAGTCCAGAAAAGTACCTTCATAAAAGTGATGTAGAGCTATATTTTTTTCAATTTCTCTTACACATGACAGGCAAAGCAATGCAGACCCTTTAATTGTTTTGAGAGTTTTTTATCATCTATCCCACTTTACCAGAAAAGGGGTGTTGTTTTTGTTTTTTTATTTATTTAACTAAGAGTTATATTTAGGTTGAAAAAGAAAAGTAGGAAAGACTCCTGATGATTTTTTTTGGCAGCCCAGAATGTTTGCAACAGAAGCTACACAAATAAATAGATAAAACCTGGAGCTCAGTAAATGAAGAGCACTTGTAACCCAGCAGGGATAAAACACATCAGCTATGTGATGGAAGAATTACTTAGTCCTGTGGCACTATCCCTTCCAGTTCTTGGAAAATCAGACTTTAATGAAGCAAAATAGTATTTAATGATCACTACTATTCTTCACAAATAAAAAATTACTGCAGTAGCAGAGGAGTTGGGGTTTATTTCTTTATTTGAGCCAAACTGTAGTTGAAGTTAATATTTTGGAGTAAAACTATAGCAACTGTCTGGGAACATAAAAAAACATAGGTCATTAAGCAGTAAACTCTGTATTTATACTAATGCAATACTCTTCTGGTCATGTCTGACAGCTTTTTGAGGTCAGTTTTGTGCCTAAACCTATATTTCATGCCTATAGATAACTCTCTCTGGCTTGCTCTGTTAGAAACAAGTCAAGCAGTGCCATGTTTGGGAGTGTATATTTGCCCTGTCATCCTATTCAACATCAAAGAGTATGTGAAACACAGAGGAGCTGAATTCTGTGCCAGGGCAGGGAGGAGTAAATTAGAGCAGGAGTGGTAGGGGAGGGATGAGCAAACTGTAAAACCAAGTGCTTCAAGTATTCTCTGAAATCCTCATAAAACATATCCTAATTGTTCTAACCTTTTCCATGCTATCAAGTTCATGGAAGCAATGGTGGTTTTTTAAGAACAGAGTGAACAAGAAATGGTACGAAAAACATCCTGTTTCATTTCCAAGTGTATGAAACTGGGATACTGTCCTCAGTGCTCACAGTGGTATCTGCAAATCACTCTCAGGTATCAGGATGAAGGTCCTTGATAAGAGAAAGAAAAGATTACACAAAAACACTTCTAACCTCTGCTGAACTCTGTCTTACAGATGTCTCTGAGGGCAGGGGCAGAGCTGCTGCCGCTTCCCAGTGTGGTAGATGTCACCACCTTGTTCAGTATAAGGCTATCTGACACAGGGAAAAGCAGAACAAGAGATTCATTTAGGTGAAATTCTATTAGCTGTGGATTACCTTTCTCTTTGGATCAGCACAAAGTGGTAAATCTGAAGTGGAGAGCATGGACTTGGCTCAGAGTATGGAGCTTCTACATAGTTTGCTTTCAAGACAGTTTCTAAGGGAAGGGTTTTTTTTAAATCTGCTCTCAGTAGAAATTTGCTGTGTAAGTTTCCAGCCAAGGAGGGAAAAAATGATGCTTGAAGCCATAAAAAGGCAAAAGATAAATATCAGTGTTTTCATTTTAATTGACTAATCTATAATGGGACAGGAATTTTTAAGATATTGTTTTGAAAAAATACATATATGGAAATATTATTTCATATTTAAGTTCATCCATTAAATTCCATTCTCAAAACCCAATGTTTTCAGCTGTTGAAACAAAATATTTTGCTTGATTTGAAATGAACTTTATTTCTGTACTTTTGAGTTGTCAAACTCCTTGAAATGCCAAGTACATTTTTGGTTCAATCTGAAATCGTATCTGTATATATACATTCAACTTCTAGAAACCTCTTACAGAGAACATCCCTTCTTTGCTCAGTACTTTAATAATACAGCACACCATCTTCCTATTAAACTGAAGCTAATATTTACAGTGTTCAATTGTGAGGACAGTTGTAGCTTGGGAAAAATGCTGCTAGATGTGTATGTGTATATTCACATTCTTGCGCTAGGTGGAATGTGTCCTATCTAGTTTAAGGTATAACAACGTGTACATTCTTTTCTGTATCACCATCAATACATTTCTGTTGTTTTCATTATATAACAGAACAACAACAAAATAAAAATCTTCCAAACAAAAGAATTTATGAACTAAAGCTTTAGTCTAAATATTTGTAAATGGGAATGGTCCTGAAGAAATGGAAAGAGCCAGTACAAAGCTATGTCTGATGATACACTTCCCTTCAAATTTTGAGAAGCAGCAAATCTACAAATATGACAGCCTGCTTTGCAGTCCTGGGATTTGGAGATTCTTTAGGGAGTTATCCATCAAAATCACAAACAGCCTTTTCCTTTTGTGTTTCACCCAAATCACATCTCTTTACCAGCTCTTTAGGTGATGTACTATCTGTTCATATAAAATAGTTTAGTTTGTCAGTCACTTCACAGCCTATGATTAGTGTTATCATCTGTCCATTAATAATAGCAATAAAGCATTTAAGCAGAGTGAATGACTATGACATAATAACACTTTCTTCTGTTAAAGTTCCTCTTCTCTGCCTTTGTGCCTTTCCTCTAAGATACCCAAAAATCGTTCAGTCTTTTAGTCAGAAAGGTGAATTCAAAGTATATTGTAACAGACTTGCTGGCGTTTTCTTGCAGTTCAGATGCCTGCCAGGGGTACCTGTGCCTGAGCAAAAAGGCATAGTGGTCAGAGGCATGTTTTTCACACTTCAGAGACCTATTTCAGGCAGTTTGTTCCAGTTATTTGTGGGCAACTCCTCTCCTTCCGTGCATTCCTATAGCGCTGGTTATGTTTTCCCAGGGAGGAGAATCTTGTGGGTTTGTCACATGAAGTAAATAAGCATTCCCAGTTGAAAGCCATGCTCACACACACCTGCGTCTCATGTTTATTATGGATTTGGCACTTATGTAAAACAGGATGCCATCTCAATTCAGTAATCATGTGTTCGTTTAGTGACCAGGTGGCTATTCCCACCAGATGAACTTGTCCAGTATAAGCAGGTGATGATTTGCAGATTTTCTTTAATATAAATTGCATATTTTCTTTGATCAGATTTAGAAGGGGTGTGTGGGAAATGCTGCCTGGAATTACTATAATGATTTGTTAGTACTTCTGCCAGCCAACTGGTTTTTTTTTCCCTTATAGCTCAGCTCTGATATTTTATTAATTATCTTCCTAGAGATGAGTTTTCAGCATAAATTCTGTCTCCAGCTTGAGTTCTGCTAATCAGAGCACGAGAGAGAATTCTTTAATATAGTGTCACTAGACTGGCTGGTTGCTGTACTTATGACAGATGGATTCACACTATTTCTTCAAGCAGTACTGTCTCTGCTGTACATTTAAAACACAAAGACTTCAGATTTATAGAACTATTAAGAATGAGCTATCAGGTATATCTCATGGATAATAATATTCATCGTTCTGTGTTCGTACAACTGTTCCCTTGGGAAGGTCACAGAGGAGGAACAAGATAGAATTAATGCTTTGAAAAACAAGGATGTGCTCTGCATCATCAACACCTCTGCAGGTCACAGCTGCCAAATGTGAATTTAAAGAGTGCTCCCATGAGATGGAAACTGTCAGAACTCCCTGAGTGCTAAACATCCATCATCAGAACTCAGAGAGTTGTTTCTGCTTGCTTCTGCCGTGTTTTTCCAGCTCCATTTGCCATGCTTGCTTTCCTTTTTTCATTGGCATTGCCCTCATGGTGAGTTATACAGCAGGGCTGTGGAGAACTCACACCTCTTGTCTCATGTAGCTTCCTCAGAGGTCCCAGTGAATGAACATCTCTGCTGGTGAGGCTTCTCCACTGCCTGGATTCTTCAGGTGCCAATGCTTGAACAAATGAAGTCTTTTGTACTCCAACTACCAAGAAGCTAATCAACAAACATGCCTTGTCTGTGAAGGCTTTATAACGTAGCCTCTGAGTTCTGTGACATCCACAGCACTGCTTTTTACCCCTGACACTGAGACCTTGTGACCTCTTGTAACTATGTTCAAAGCTGAATTTAAGCTGAGACACCAGATGTCTTCGTGGTCTAAAATATTAGTAATTAATCTGAGTTTGTAGTGTTTCAGGATTGAAAAAAGCTTTTAATTTAATAGCCTTTTTTTTTTGTTTTTTCTCTTGCAAGTGTTATTCTAAGTAGATCAGCATGCTAAAATTTGCATTGCAAAAGGTTGTTTTGGAACAAAGCAGGATCTAATGAGCATATAGTAAATCCCTTGGCTCTGCAGCAGAATCACAATAAGCATAATAGCTCTCACTGAATGAATCCCTTGCAGCCTAAAAGCTTTTTTCTTTAAAAAGAAGCAGCAACCCTGCAGGATTTAGTGCAGACAATATGCAAAGATCATTTAAGGAGCTGTTGTGGAAAGAGAAAACAAATGAGGATGACTACACTTAGGGTCTTTTGAAAAGACCCTTTGTGATCACTTCATTAGACAGTCTGTTTCAATATTTTCTTACTCAAGAATGACTGTATTCTAATGGAAACATCAATAAATTCCACTCTTTATTCTTACCTCCCTGTGGTCTCAGCTAAAAATGCCAGGAAGCATTTTTATCATTTTTCAGCCTTCTCACTGAAGGTTGAACATGCAGTAAGTATTATTTCTTTAGCAAAAGCCTGAAAGTGTGAACTAATGGTATTACACAAGAAAGCTGAGAAGTCACTTTGAGAGAGAAAAAAAAGAACAAGTTTTTCCTTTTATTTTCATCCTGGCTTAGCTTAGGTAATAACTGAAGGGAGATGCTATTACAGGTTCTGCCTAGTTTTAGGCTAATATGTTTGCCTGCCTGTTAGAAAAGGTGCCTTTGAGTTATACACTTGCTGTTTGCCCTTTCTGCAAAGTTAAAAAAACAAATATATCCCCCAACATACTAGGACAGGCACCATAAATAGTGTGAAAACCATTTCATTTACCATTTTGAAGAAAATGAAAAACTGTTGAAACAATGTTGAGAGGTTGCCCAGAGAGGCTGTGAAACCTCCATCATTGCAGATATTCAAAAGCCATGGGGACATGGTCCTGGGCAATTGGCTGAAGGTGGTGGCCCTGCTTGAGTGAGGACACTGGACCAGATGACCTCCAGAGCCCCTTTCCAACTTTAGCCTTTCTGTGATTCTATGATTCAGCTGTTAGAGGCACTTGGCATATAATGACTCCATCCTTGTTGTACCCATTCTCTTTCTCTTGCTTTCTGAGTTCAGTAAGTTCAAATTTTAAATTTGATGCTATGATTAGACTAATCACAGAGATTTCAAGTGTGGGTGTTTTAATTCTAGGACCTGGCTTTAGCTTAGGCTTTTAATTTTGCTTCTGTGTTGGAGGTCCAATCTTTGCCATAATTTAGTCAGAGCAAATAGTGCCATCTCACTTGAAATACTAAATTAAAATAGGAAGGGGTTTGGAACATAAATCAACTCTTCCCTTCAAAAGCTCAACAACTGTTTTCATTTGACCACAGATCCAAAGCCCAAACTTGAACCTAAACTAAGTGCATACAGTTCCCATCTAAATAATAATCTATGGCTTTAGCTCTGCCTGAGATATGTTGAAACTAATTCACATGATGAGATTTAACCAAATATGATCTTCTGTACTCTTTTTTTTTTTTCCCACTACGATGAGTTTCTGGAAGAGAAGTTGATTTCTGAAGGAGCTGCTTCTTTATGAACATTGCCCATAGGTGACATCCATGGCTAGAGCAAGAGTGGAATTGGTCTCAGATCTAGAGCACAGTGCCTTGCTACCCTATCTGAAAGACTGATTTTTATTAAAACAGAGCCTTGTAAACCTGGATGGAATGAAAGTACTAATGGGCCAGAGGCATATAATGGAGAAGTGATCAAGTTGCTGAATGATTGATGAATATACTAATCTTGACATATGTTAGTGGAAACTAAGACAGCAATGACAAGTGTGGTCAATGCAGTTATTTTATAACTGACGGGTTTTTAGAAAGTACTCCAGTTCTGTTCTCTGCGAGTTGGTTTTATACTCTTCAGGAGCCTTCTATGGAAGTGTTGTGTGAACACCTACATATGTCAAGCAAGGAGTCTCTGCTCTGACCTTCAGTATTCTTGCTAATCTTTTCCAGGCATCTGATAGTGTGCTTCAGCCTGGTTTGGACTACTGCTGTCCTAGTCTTGAGCCTCTTAAGTAATGTCTAAGCAAGCATTGGACTGTGGCAGCTAGTATATTGATTCTGTTGTTTCAGGAGAAGCTTCTGAATTGACTAGTCAGGAGAAGAAGAAAGCAGAAAATTTTTCTCATCAAATGTGTTCTTAAAAAAATATGAGAATCATTTGTCTGGGACAATTAGAAAACTAAATTAGAGATACCGAGTTGCATTTACTTGATGCAAGGAAAAATTTGGACTTGCAAAAAAACATATCTGATATTAGACCAGAAGATGCTTGCAGCCTCTTTCAGACTTGAGGAGAATTGAGCATGCAGTTATCATCTGTAGTCTGTGAAGTTTAAGGGTATGCCTCAAAGCAAACTCTTTTCTATGCCTGTCATTTACACGATAGGAGCTGTTAACATCTCCTGGAGTGTTCTGAGGTGCCAACATTCATTTATTTAAGAAAAACAAGTCTCTGAAAATTAAAACTTGCCCTTAGATAGGCTGTCCTTTCTCTCTACTCCCATTCCTCAATGCTTCCTCTCCTCTTGGACCCTAATGCCATCCCTAAGCAATACTGAACACCCAAGGTTTTCTATACACCATTCCTGTGAGGTTGCCTGCTTGGTCATTGACTGTTAATAGCTATCTTTGTAACAAGATAGCAATCGCTCAGTGTGAGTTTCTCTAGAACATGTTTCAATTTCTTCAAGCTAATCTGTTTTCTTCTGTAAGAGAGTTAACAGAGGGTTTTGTCTTCTCAGTATTGTCAGCTCCAAGATCTTAGCTATCTTGAGGTTCTGTGTAACCTCTAAGAAAAATGTGAAGGACAACCTCTAAATTCGCTACTGAAGAAGAGCCACCAGAGAAATTTAACTCACATCAGCTGAGTATCTCATTGCAAGGATATTATTGTCCCACTGCCTTTTTTCTCTGCCTGCAATTCATCTGTAAATCTTAGAAAACCCCAAAGAAACTAAACTAAGAAGTCAACTGAGGAGAGCCCCAAGTGAAAGTCAACCCTCCAAAATTAATAATCTACAAACAATGCTGCATGTTCTCACCTTTACAGGGCAGGAAGAGCAGTGGAGCCAAGGTGTTTACATGTCTACATTAATAAGATTATCCTAGTGACAGAATTAGCTTTTATGGGTGAGATTTTGTCACACTCCCTATATATCTGCTATTAGCAGATTAGCTGTAAACTGCTGTTGGCAGGAGTTAAAAACAAAAAGGCAGAGACTGTAGTAGAGACAATGTCATGATCAGTCAAACAAGAGCCCTTTGGGGTTCTTTAGTTTGCCAGCATTGTTCAGAAGTTTATCCTGCAATCTTTTGACCTGTTAATCTTGAGATATTTCATTCACCCTTTTTCAGTTCTTTTTTTTTCCACAGCTAGAAGTATCCCTGTAAGCTGTTTTATCCAGCACAGAAAGATCTTTGCTGTATAAGTGCACTGTTAAATAGCACAGACTATTTTGAGAAATGAGTGTTGGGACTTTTTTAAACCATAATTACAGTTGCTTTGAAGGATGCTGATAAAAATGTAGCTGATGAACAAAACAAGACCATGTGATTAATTTTTCCATATGTTGTGCTGGATTATGACAGCTTCCTAGTTTCTAACAGCATCCTATGTGAAGTTAAAGCATTTTGTCTAGAATATATGATTAAATGTGACTCTCTAGTCAGCACTGAGAATACATAGAAGAAAGAATATTCATAAAACCCCATGAGAAAACAAGAAAAGAACTGGATATAAATTACTTTGAAAAACCAGTTTTCAGTGAACTCTAAATTGTCAAATTTGGAGATACAAGAATAAGAATTGTGCTATATTCATGTTATTTTTTGTTTCTGGAGCAGGCTCTAGAACAGATGTGACATCTATTAAGGACTGGAGAAAAACTAAAGAGCTCCTTTGTTTCAGATGGGAAAGGATCTTATTGTCACATTTCAGACGGACTTTTAAGAATCCCCTCTGATTTAGATGTTTATCTGTGTCTGATTGGAGAGACCAAAACTACAACATCATCTTCCTTTGGATGTTTTTAAATATTAAGACTTACGTTTCTGTTTGACTTCATCAAAGCAGGAGTTTTCCTGTCACTGTGCTGTACGTGTGGATTTTGTTTTACACGGTGGTGTTAAAGGAGCTGGAAAGGGCCCAGTGGTGGTGGCTGATGTGAATTTACAACCTGAGTTGTGAAGCTTACAGTCTTTCAGGTATTACAACTTTTGCCAGAAAGTGCTTAGACTTATTTCACCTTGAGGAACCCCAATTTAATCACAGTGTCAGATTCCATCGTTTGGACGGTCTGTCGCAGTGATTTAAGGCATCTTTATCTCTAGGCCACATGTACTGTGAGCCGGCTGGCCACCTTACAGTTTGATGGGCAGGTTTTTGAGACTTTTCCAACTGATAAGCAAAAATACTTCTGAGGAAAAGGCTGTGCTTTGGCAAAATTTCTAAATGAGAACAAATACCTGTTTTTAATGTCAGAAGTTTGTGTTTTGCAGTTTTTGCAACAAAGGTTTGGGGTTTCAGTTTAAAGTGACCTTTCAGGTGGTTATATATTAAAAAAAAACAACAACTTTTAACACTAAACAAATCTTTTGAAAATTGTCAGTGGTTCTATTTAAGAAAAACTTTTTGGGAATAGTGTTTTTTAGAGGGAAGAAGATGAAGGTTACAGAGAGCCTGTGTTTCACCTAGAGAAAACCTTTAAGATTTTATATTATTCTTCTTTTATATTATTCAATTTAGGACAGTAAAATTTCTGAAACATGGAAATTCTTTCATGATGGGAAGATCTTTTCTGGTCCTGCTGTAAGTATGTGTGGGTAGTCTAGAAGACATTCGTCTTTGGTAGGCTTTGCTTTGAAAATTGAAGAAAACCTGAGATCCCTGACTTTTAAGAATTCCCACGCTGGGATATCATAAAACAGTGATATCTGAGCTTTAAAAACTCCTCCATCTCTTCTGTTGCCATCACACAGAAAAGAAAGTCTGAAATCTGAAAGGCTACTTCTATGAAGAGCTTCTCAGGTGGAGTTCAGAACTATTTTTTATAAAACATCAGAGTCCAGTTCTAGCATACAGGTTTCGTTTCAGGATGTGCTGAACATCCACCTCTGAAGTGCTGCCTCTGACAGAAGCCATTGCAACAATGCCAGATGACATACTCTGCTGGGTATATTAGAAATGAGGGGACCCTGCTGCCACATGCATGGTTTGAAGCTGATTCTTTACATTTCCTTACTGCTGGAAGATGTAGACTGTGATTATTCCTCTCAGCAAAGGCCCACTGGAATGTTCATAGATTCTTTAATCTATTTCCAAGCACAAAGCTGCTACCACACAATTACAAAGTGTGCGATGATAGTCCCTTTGGGCACCACCTCCCAAGAGCTTGCTAAGACGAAAAATGGGCTCAAAGTCTCAGATGACTGCAAATCTCATTAATTACTCGATTTTCTATATTATTAGAGAACAGGACTAATCCCAGCTCTTTTGGAGAAGCGAGCCAATGCTTTCTCAGTTGTTTTTAGAAGAGGTGGAGACCAATGCATTGCAAATGCCTGTCTCATTCTGTGTTGGAGTTGCTTTGGCATCTGTAAACTTGCAGTGTTCACATCAGTGGGAAGAACTGCTATGCCTGTTAGAATGGGCTGTGAAATTGTTAGCAAAGGGTAGTTATTTGGAAGCAAATATCAGACACATTGAAGTCTTCTTTCTACTATTACACTTTCTTGGATACCTCATCTCTCCAGCTGCTTGAATCAAAGGTGTATTTGATAGAAAAAAAATAGTTCAAACAGGGAGTCTGAAACTTTTATTTTTCTCTCCCACTGAGCACCAAGGTGTTTAAACTGCAACATTCACAGCAGGATACAAAGTTCTTAGGGATCATGATCTTTCTTTCCAGTCTGTTTTCCAAGTTAAGAGACTTAACTGCTTCCTCAGCTATGCTTTTATACCACTGCCATTTTTATTTTTACCTACTGATTTTGCTTTTACTGAGATAATTTTCACCAATTTAACCCCCTAGAGTCTTCTTGATGTACTAAATAATGTCATACATTAACTTGTGAAGCTATGAAGGTTTTTTGACTAAAATAATTAATAATGTCTAGCATTAGTTACTTGTAGACCGCAGGCACCAATTTCTCCTGACACATGTGAAAGAATGACCACTAAATATTGGAGTTTCTTTGCCATTTTTGGTGTGAATCCTTTCTCTCATTAGTCAGTAAATGTGTATTGTCACAAAGCAGAATGGCTGCAGGTAAGATGGGGTGCTTTCCCATTTACAGAACACTAAGTCAAAGGAGAGTGAAGAGCTCTCCCTGTAATCGCTGTGAGTACCCTGGGTGCTGCAGCTGCCCTGTTGCAAACAAATACTGTTGCAAATAGTTCACCTGAATAGTAAATCCTGTTATATTTTCGAGCTCTGATGTTCACCTAGCAGGGTATGATGCCACTGGAAATAGATCTGACCTGCAGAGCTGGAGACCAGGTCAGCAATGTTCTCTCTGTATATACTGCCATGACTTAGGAATTGATTAGCCCAGCAGTCCACTCAGCTCTGCATCCTGCTGCAGTTGGTGGCCAGGCCTCTTGTTTGACTTTGTTTTTTTTTTACATAAGACACGGTTTTTTCCACCAAAAGGACCAATTGGTTTGATATAATTTGACATTTCACTTTGCTTTGCTCCCTTTCCTCATTCCCAAGATACCTAGATTTTGGTCAGAAGTGTTGTGGTTTTGTTTTTGAAGCTGTACTTCCTAATAATNTGCTAATCTGGACCTTCAAACACAAGTATTTGTGGAGAAAATAAACTTCCTCAGAACATTTTTTCTTGCTAGGCAAGAGTTAAAGCATAGCAGTTAATTAGCTTTTCCAAATAGTGTATCCTAACTGCATTCAGAGAACTTTGGTGATGCACAGTTTGGGTCATGGCAGACAAGACACCATTTCATCTCTGTTTTTGTTTGATGCATAGGATATAATGTCCAATTGACTACTGTGTAATAAATGATAACCACTTTTCTGTAGGACAGCCATGTCTCAGGTGCACGGGAATGGCTAATAATTAGCAGCAGTAAATCATTGTAGCACAAAACACAAGCATTATCATTCAATTTGTAATTTACCCCTGATGTGGGTACTTGTTCTTTTTAATACTTAATATGTCTGTTTATAGAAAAGTTGATTGAGATAATTAGCAGTAAAAATGCTAAGGTAACACAGCTATGGTAACATTTATATTGCTATCAATTTTGTTTATAGCAGCCTAAAGAGCAATACTGAAATTAGAAATTAACTACAATTAGCAAATAAATTGAGTATCTCTTGGAATTACTTGATCATGTCTTAAAACATTGCACAGTGTGACATTTATGGAGGCAAAGCCAAATGCCTAGGGCTGTGTCAGCTGCACTGAGTCAAGGGGCAGACCAAGCAGAATCCTGCTTGCTTGTCTTCTGCTCTTCCCTATCAGCTGGAGCTACTTCTGAGCCCAACTCAGGGCATCTTTTAAACCTGTGTCTGCCTTCAGTGGAGCCTGGGCTGTTGCCCTTCAGTACAGATTTGATAAGTGCATGCTGTGATGCCAAAAACATTTGCTATTAGGGGTTTACCCCTCCGGGGGAACAAAAGGCTGACTTTGCATTTTAGTGCTTTCCCCACGTGTAGAGACGAGCTCAGAGAAGCTGTTCAGCATCTCCCTTTTCACTAAATGAGCCTTGAAACACATGTTTAATGTTGGCAACTCAGTATATGAGGATTAGCTTGGACTGGAAATGTGGTTTTTAACCCAGAAGATGAGTCATAGATATGGAAGTTGGTTTCCTCTGCCTGAATCATGTCGATCTGGGGGGACTTAGACATCATTTTATGCTCACAGGTAGAAATAGTTTGCTTCCCATAGTAAGGCACTTCAAGAATTCTGCATGATAAATGCTATATAGAGGCATGTAATTATTTTTCTGGCATGATTTGATAGTTAGATGTGGAAACAAATGGCTTGTTTACTACTGTTAAATTGGATCATTAATTACAGTATTGAAGAAGAAAAGAGAAGCAGAATCAACTGGTTTCAGGGGCAGCCAATGACTCACCTTTCATCTGTTTTGTGCAGTAAAACTTTCCTCATTCTTTTATCCTTCCTTATATTTCAGAGACTTATTGTAGTTAGAGGCAGACAGGTAATGGTTTCCTGAATCACTCATGTCTTTCAGTTCTTTGTCCAGTGCGGAGAAGGTGAATCTTCTCAATTCAGACACAAGTCTTGAGTCTCATCTAAATCTCACATGGCTGCTCCTAACTACTGGGATCTTGTTTGGTTTTGAGTGCACATATTTGGTTGTACTACTGAAACTCTTTCATTTTGTGTAAACTTAAGTAATCATGGGTCTGGAAAGGGAGAGGACACCAGCTTCACTCTGTACTTAGTAGTGCTTTGAAAGGGTGTGAGGATACAGAGTACTGTCCATGCTCCTTTGAAAAGCAACTAATCTTTATGAATTGAAGCAGGAGACCTTGCCTGGCCTGAAAAGAAATGAGCCATAGTTGAGCTGCTGTGGCATTTATTTGAGATATGAAGAAATGGTGGCAGGATGATGTACAACTGGTGATACACGATTTATCCTACTGCCTCCACACCCCATATGCTGTACATGTTGTTCTCTCTCTGGCATTGGAAATCCCATTCTTACCCTGAAAAACACCCTGCACTAGTGTTAAAAGTTATGTATTCCCAGAAAAGATAAAAAACCCACAAGCAATCTGAGATAAATCAGCATCTTCACAAGAAACAAAACTTCCTTGAATATTTCTTTCCCTCCTTCCCTCTGATTTTTCTTTTCAAAGAGCAAAATGGAGCTGAGGGGTCGAGGAAAGAAGTGACTAAATGTAAATGTGTAAAGAATTTCCAGGACTGCAGATGGGGCGGTCACACCACAGTGCAAATTCACACCGACTGCTGAGCACTGACAATCCAGGCTGGCAGGGTGAGAATTATCTGGCCTGAGGCTGATGCTGCCTGTTTTTTGTTTACTGTGTTTTCTTCAAAGCCAGACGTCTGAGTTCCCTGTGGATTTGATCTGGGGATCTGATAAATAACTGTTTGTCTTGAATTTACAGATGAGCTAAACTGTTTCCCTTTCATGTTGCAGTTTAGTACCTTTTCCCTTTCAGGTTTGTATGAGCACAAGCATTTGAAGGAAATAAATCTGTCACTCAGATAATGTATTTGCCCTTGCTACCAAAATATATAAATAAAAATTACAAGGTCATTAGCCATAGCAAGAGAAAGAAAAATGTGCTGTACATTAACTAGCTGATTTCCAGGATGGGTTGGGCAAATAGCGCTGTACTAAAGTATGCTGGTCTTTTCCCCTTCTGATCATGAAAATTAATTATTTCACTTCTATTTTTTTTTTTTTTTTAGCACTTCCCCTTTGTACTGGAAACCCTCAGCATATGTCAGTCCAAATTTATGAGCAGTGTGGTTCTCAGTGTATTTCATTTATCAAATGTAAATTCCCATGGCCAGTGATTTACTACAGAACTGTTCAGAAAGCAGCAAATAAATACTACCTAACAGTATTTTCAAAACCAAAAAAAAAAAAAAAAAAAAAAGCCAAACTGGAGGAGAAGATTTTTATCTGAGACTTCCCAAACAATTTATCTTGCTCTCTGAGAAGGCAGGTTAGAGTGGAGAACTGCCCCAGTGTTGTCCTGGAATGCATCTTTTCTGGAAATGAACTTTTATGCTCAGTAAAAGGCAACCTTGGAAAGCAATGGATTATTTGCTTGTATTTTAATATATTTTTTCAGCTAGACTGTAGTGCTAGGTGCAGACCTGAGAGAACTTAAATGCATAAGGTTTACTTACTCTGCATCGCTCCAAATCTCACTGATTGAGATTTGTTTCCCACTACAGAGTTCAGACAGTAAATAATGAACAATAAAAGATTGGACAGTATGGGAATGGTGGTACCTGGAAAGGCTGGGTGATACAATCTCCCCTTAGTTTCTTCTATCCATCTTCATCAACTCAGAGGCAGAGGTGTAAGTGGACATTTATTGCTTCTTATCTGACCTGGCTGCAGGTGAAGGTATACAGAATAGTTTCACCAGAGGTTTCTCCTCCCTCGCTGCCTGGCAGGTAAATGCTGAGAGGCTGTAGAAGCATGGGGTGAGAAATGCATTTGCTGTGCCTACAACCACTGCCAGTGTGTCATTAACTCCTGTTGTAACTCTTGTAAATGCACATTTTTGCCAAGACCTCCTATGCTAAGACTTGTGTCTTTATTCTTGGGCAAAATTTCCATGGGATATCGTGTACCAAGCAGGTAAGTCAGTGCCTGTTAATACAGGTAAGGCAAAGCGTGTTTGGGAAAGGAGAACTGCACTGAAAATTAGTGAAGCCCACAGGGGCTCAGTTAGAAAAAAAAGAAAAGAATAATTGACTGACTCACAATCAAAGTCTTGAGTTTCCATAAGTGTATTTCCATGTCTTTTTTTTTTTTCTCTCTATCTTCTTGTTGTGCATTTGGGTGATTTGTTTCATTTTATTTCCCAAAGATAATGTTCCAATCCCCACATAAAAGGCTCTGGTGTGGAATAGAGCATCTGAGATGCTCATGTAAATGAAATGTCTATCAGATGGTTCTGCCAGACACATTTAAACTACTAAAAGTTCATTGGTTGATTTGGAGAGCTGATAGAGTAACCCCTGCAGATATAGTACCAAATACTGTCAGATGATATAGCCGAGTTTTGCTGAAGTTTAAGTCACAAGCGCTAGGTTAAACTAGTCCCTATGTAGAGGCTGCCATGTTATAATTTCTCTTGTGCTTAATGGTTCCAAGAAAAGTGGCATTATAGGGAAGGACTTGGATATTTATGGCATCTAATAGAATGATAGGGGTCATAAGGGATGTCTAGAGATCATCCAGTCCAATCCTCTGCTAAAGCAATTTCCCTTTGATCAGGGGGCACAGGAATGTGTCCAGGTGGGTTTGGAAACCTCCTGAGAAGGAGCCTCCACATCCTCCCTGGGCAGCCTGGGCCAAGAGCTCCCTCACCTCAATATGTTTCCTTATGTTTAAGTGGAACTTGGTGTTGCTGGACACTACAGAAAAAAGTGTCACCCCATCCTCTTGACACCCACCTTTTCGGAATTTATAATTGTTAATGAGATCTCCCCTCAGCCTTCTCTTCTCCAGGCTGCACAGCCTCAGATTTCACAGCCTTTCCTCTTGAGAGATGTTCCAGTCCCCTCATTGTTTCTGTAGCCCTAAAAGAAGCAACTGTATCGTTTTTAAAAGTTAAAAACAAAGTAAAAAAAATTCCTGTAATCGTGTTTCCTCCAACTCTCCCAGGTGTGGCAGTGTGGAGGGAGCATGGAGGTGTTACCCTGCTCTCGTGTTGCACACATTGAGCGCACAAAGAAGCCCTACAACAACGACATCGATTACTATGCAAAGCGCAACGCCCTGCGAGCCGCTGAAGTCTGGATGGACGACTTCAAGTCGCACGTTTACATGGCGTGGAACATCCCCATGGCAGTAAGTACAGGTCATGCCTTCTCCTGAACAGAGGGAGAAATGTGGATGGCACTCCTGATTATCTCTTCGAGGTGAAGGATATTACTACAGTTGAACAAAGTGGGCTAAGCATAGGAGGAAGAGTGTTTTCGTGCTGATGCATGCTTAATATACAGAGTCCTGCATATAAACTTGCTTCCTTGCTGTCAGTTTTGTTGCACACTCAGGAGCAGTGACGCAGATCTATAATGTAGAGGATGGTGTTTCAGGTTTACGCTCTTCCTCAGAAGTCATCATTAATTCGGGATGCCATTAAACTTGGAAGTGCTCATATGCTACACTGATGAGGACTACAGAAATGTCTGTAAATAAATGTCATTATTCATTGTGAGACTCAGTAGACCTCACCAGCATAAAAAACAAAGTGTGTGATAAAAGAATTGCACATTAACTAGCTTTATTGTCTGCAGGCTGAGAGTTGTAATGTGGACACATTCTGTTTCTTACTGTGCATGCTAATTGTAGATGGCATGTGGGGACCTCTAGGAATCCATGTAATATAAATATTAGATAAACTGTGGGTTCAATTTGTCACTTTATTCTGTAAGTATATCACATGCTACATCTCCAGTGCGCATAATTCTTGGAGAGAAGAGATATACATTATATCCAAGTCAGGTGGAAGCTGACTGCTGCTGTGTTCTTTAGTGGTATTTGCATCCAAATTATTCATGTGAAGGGGCACAGGGAGAGCAGCTGAGAGGAAGCATACTTTGGTCTGTATGTAGTGATGGTTTAGTTAACCCTTATTTGAGGGACTTGCCCAGGGCTGATTGAAGTAAGTGGAAACAAGAATGTTCCTCTTGGAACAGAAAAATGTGCCAGCCCAGCAGTGTCTTTGTGAATAGTCAGTCATGACCCAGACCCCATCAAAGTCACAGGAATGATTTCAATGGGAGATGTGAAGATGTGTTTGGGTGGCTTCTTTTGACATGAGAGGTAATTGTAGAGAATTACTTTGCCTTAACAAAAGGCAATACTGCATAACTTCTTTCACACATGAGATTTCCATGATCATAGGAGGAAGACCAAGCAGTGTCCGTCTAAGTTTCTAGAGGCGTTTTGGCACTATTTGGTAAAATGGTCCATTTCAAATAAGAGATGAAAAAGTAACTTTGATAAATTTGTTCGCTTGATGCCATCTGCAAATGAATTCTGAGGAAAGGCAAGACACTTAAATAAGCTTTTACACCAACACATGATTTTCTTTAATCTCTCTGAGATTACTTATTTATGTAGTTTTCTGCATTAAGCTACACAGCAGTGCTTTTGAAAAAAATCAACCAGACACATCTATGTTAAATGACATAAACTCAGCAGATGTAGTGAACACTAAAATTTTCTTTCCATAACATAAATTGATTGATAAAATGTGCATCATAAAAATAATCCCATTAGCTCTCAGGAAAAGGAAGCTAGTGGTGTTCACAGAGTTATTCTGCTGTAATATTCAGTCTAGGTGACTAAGAAGTACTATACTCATATAACTATTAAAAAAACCCTCTGCAGGAGAAATACAAACGTTACTGCCTGGTTAAAAAAATGATGTGTCCACATCAGAGTTTCTGTGGACACCTCATTCTTGTACTATCACACTGTAACCTGCACATGGAGATTGCAGCTAAGTTAGAATTAAGCAAAGCATTTTCATAGCTGCTTGATTTGCTGCTCTTGTATTCTATAGAAATGGCACTGCAAACAGGGCACTGTACTGTCTCGTTTTAGAACAGGGCAGAAAGCAAACAAGAAAAATACATGTTTTCTCCCATACCAAATCCTTTTCATGACTCGTGATCTTTTTACAACTTGTTCCCTTCCCAAGTTGAGGATTTGTGCATACTGTGATTCTCTGATTAGCAAATTAACTTTGGACACATCTGCAAGATCATTCATATCACTTTCAACAGCAGCTTTATTTTAGTTAACCAAATATTTTATGTGCCCCTGCTTATGATCTATCCCTCAATAATTTTAGTGGTAAAGGAATCTTATATTGAATGATTTATTGTACCAAGTGACTCTTAGAATTGCTCTTCTTGCACATAGCCTGAAGTAGTACATTAACATTCATTTGAAAGGATGCTGCAGAGAGAACTGATGACAAAGTATGCATCAGCAAGCAGCAGTGAGCAGAGCAAACTCTGTGGCAAATAGAAAAACCTGTTCAGTATGACACTTGTATTCTCTCCTGGAAACTAGGCATCTGTTAGGGATTGTAATAAACCCTGAGCTAAGGTTTGCTGCTGTCTTGTAACTCTGCATTAGACATAATTTGTAAAATATACAGAAATCTTTCTTGAGGAAATGTACAAGACACTTAAAACAGATCCCTGCAAAAGTCCCCAGTTGCAGTCCATTTGATTCATACAGTTTCAGCAAAGATTTCCAGATGAGGTAGCTCTTGCTGTCTTAACATAGAACTGTGATGATTTATAATGGTTTAAAACAACACACATTAACTAGGGACTGGCTTATTTTAAACGGCCAGGTTTGATCATATTGACTTGACTATCCCTGCCTGTGTGTTTCATAAGGTCTGTA
The DNA here is from genome assembly GCA_013401255.1 of Urocolius indicus. Lineage (NCBI taxonomy): Eukaryota > Metazoa > Chordata > Aves > Coliiformes > Coliidae > Urocolius > Urocolius indicus. Next base: position 1,793,831 of record WBNH01005841.1, read on the forward strand.
TTGAGACATTAATTCCATTCTGAAGTAGAATTATGAACAAGGTTTTATGGCTGAAGTCTGCAAATGAGCTCCAGTTACATTAAAAACTAGATGCTGGTCTATGCAAACATTTAATGGAGCTTAATGACTTTTTGAGAAGCTCTGCTTTAAAGTTTTACAGGTCTGTTCTGATCTCATTTACAATAGTGAATATCCAAGGCTGTTACTAGAGAAAACCATGATCAAGCTGCCATATCTTAGATCAGAATTACTGTCTAAACTCCCAATGAATCTGAAAGCAAAGGAGTTCAGGTTTGATTGCAAACATTTAGAATCACTGTAAGTAACAACATTCTTATTGTATTCATATTATTTTGATTCATGTTTGGGTTTTACTTCTTTGTTATCCTTCTTCCACTGACTTTTATTAATATTTATTCTGTGCTCTCAACAGCAGCTGTTTGATGAGCTGCTTCTTAACAAAAAAGAGAAAGAAGAGTAGGAAATAAAGCTCAGTATACAAAATGAACTCCAATTTGGTCTCAGTAAGGAAAACAACCATAAAGTTGATGCAGTGAGATGTTTTTATTCTTTTTCTGCTTTCCAGAACCCTGGAGTTGATTTTGGAGATGTTTCTGAAAGAATAGCTCTACGACAGCGACTGCAGTGCCGGAGTTTTAAGTGGTACTTGGAGAACGTCTATCCTGAAATGAGGGTTTATAATAATACAGTTACTTATGGAGAGGTACTGTATGTCTTTCAAAATACATCATGACTGTATTAGAGCAGTTCTTTTCATTTTAGTAGTGGGTATCAGGATATAAGTAGTAATTTCAAGTCAGCACAGTAGTAGCAACAGAGAGTATCTTCCCCTACTTTTGATCACTGAGTGTGACTTTGAGAAGCACTGTCCTTCTCATTGGAGTCTATCAGATGACATCATTCTTATTAATGATGATACACAACCTTCTTTGCTTTCATTTTAAAATAGAACAACTCTGAGGACAGACATTTGAGGTAAGCATTTTCCCAAATAAGATGCCACAGAAACATCAGCAGTCAGGAGAAAATAATTTCAGTTAATGAGAACAGTTGAGCTTGCTGAGTTGTTTTTAGGTAAAGAGTGGCCCCTTTTTTGAGTTTGGCCAAACTACTTGAAGAATTGCATTAATTTTCATAATTCGCTTTTTCAGTCCTCTATGTCCAGGAGAAAATGCAACATTTTTTTGTGTAGATTGAGGTGAGGCTATTGTTTGGCAGGTCTTTATCTCATCTCGAAAACATTAGAGGAAAAACAATATTGCAGCTTTGTGCTCAGATTCTGTATTTTCAATTTCTCTTGTTTGTCAGTATTGAGTAAGACCTTGCAATACCTACTTGGAGATAGCTGAGTGGGTATGACACTTAACCCCAGTAAAATGCTGTGTCCAGCAACGCTGGACTAGATGATCTTTTTCTTCCAGCCTTTAAGATTGTGTGATTCAGTGAAATGGGTCGACATTTCAGTTTACCTCAGTTGTCTGGATCATTTCTTTCTCTTCTGCGAACCAATCAAAACATATGCTTGACCCCAGTCCTTAAAGAAGTCAGACATGCCTTTTGTAATTTTAAATCTTTATCGCATGCTTGTAATAATACAATTGCTGTCACTTAGGACTGCATGCTGGGGTGAAGTTCTAGGAGCTCTTCAGCTGCATAATGTTTTTAAAATTCTGTTTTAATTGTCTACTTAAACTATAAGTAAATCCAAAGGCAATATATTTTCACACAAGACAGCTAAATGGACATTCTTCCTTTCTGTTGTGTTTGATTGACTTCATATAAAAATAAGTCAGACACTTCAGATATTGATACAAAGTGCAAGTTTTATTGCATAATGTCATTTTGCATCCTAATATAACTATCTTTGGCAGTTACTGAGGAAAGACATTCAGTAAATTCAACGGGAGCTATTAGTAACTGTCAGCTCTGAGAAGGCTGTTAAGTGCAAAGAACATTGGCAGAACTGCCAATGTTGTGTCAATTATATCACACGGTTAGCAAGCTGGGCTCTAAAAAGAAGTTTGTTTCTATTGAGTGGTCACATAGAAGATTCTTGAGTCAAACAGGAAGTGTCTAATCCATTAAAATGTATAAGAAAAATGGAGCCTCACAAGCTATTTAGCTAGCATAGGCTGGCATAGATCCCTTTCAGTCTTCTGTGCCCATAATGAAAAAGAACTGGAGGTTTCATCCTAAATGACACCAAGCTTGTTATTAAATATTTTCAGTTCTGGTTATTTTCCTGGAGGAAAAGATGTCTGGATTTTAGTGATTTTAAGGGAAATAAATGTATTGAAGAGATGTGAAACAGATTGAAATAGTAGTAAAAAAATATTTCCTAGTGACTCAATTCACAGTTTTTTAAAGCCCTGTCATGAAGCTGTCTTCATCTTCTTTAGCCTTTATTGTACCCGAGTCATAAAATAAACCTCCTGAAATTTAACTGTTGGTGAAATTTAACCCTTATCCAGTCAAATTCCCTACAGTGTGAAGGATTACTTACAGATTTTTTTTGACACCTTATGCAGTAGCTATTTCTATATTATGAGGATGACCAGACAAATACTTCAGTCTCAACCACAATTGACCTGTTGATTGTTTCAAAATGCATATCTAAAATGACTTCTGTATACCTGTAAAATTTTTCTGTGTCCAAACTATATGTATAATACTTCTAGACTGAAGAGAAAGAAAGACTTGGAATTTCACAAGAGCTTCAACGCAGTTTTGTAGACTTCTAAATTCTTCTTGTCTGGGGAAACACATGAATTGCAACTTCATTGGATCTCTGAGCCCACACTTTAAATATATGAAAGCCTTTCAACACTGTGCATCACTGCTGAGTACTTCCACAGTGATGTGGCTTTACATGTGATGTGCTTCTTTACATAACCATATACTGTATTCTCAAGTCAAATGATTCTTTTTTCAGTTTGATGGGATTTTTTTTTTTTTTGGAGGGGGGAGGAGGGGAATTTAAAAGCAACAAGGGTAAGCAAAAGGGTCCCACATCCAACACCAGTCCCGCCTAGTTCCTGTGCTGTTTGAAGTCACATTCTCAGCATATAGGGTCAAATGTTATTTTTATGTAAGGGTAATTAGGAGCAAAATTTGACCTGGATTTCTTGGAGTTAATTTTATGACTTTTATATCCTTGAGTAATCATTAAAACCATAAATCTGACCTGAGGCCTGTAAAGACTGCAGTTGTCCAAGTAATGCCTTTTCCAGGAGCAAAAATCAGTATTGACATCCTGTCGTATCTGAAGAATAAGCATGTGTTTCTCAGAGAATAGTTTTACACACTAGCTGTGGTGCAACTAAGATTTATCTAGAATGGATTTGCATTGTAGAGATGAATTTCTAACACAACCCTTTCCTTTTTGATCTGGTTAAAGGTACGTAACAGCAAAGCCAGTGGCTACTGCTTAGATCAGGGAGCTGAAGAGGATGACAAAGCAATCCTTTATCCTTGCCATGGAATGTCTTCTCAGGTAAATGGTTAAAATCCCATAACTAGTGAGAAACTTTTAACTTAAAGAGGTTTTTTTTTAAGAAACAAAAAGTTCTTGAGTGTGGCAAAATGTTCCTGAGTTGCAAAGAAAAATACCTGGCTTTACTCTAGTGCTTTTGGGTACCCTCTCCAAGGTTCTGAACCTATACACTGAAGATGCCAGTTAGGAAAATAGAAGAATCATGATGACTTGTTCTGATAACAGAGAGATTCACCAAAGATTAATGAATTTAGACAGTTTGTGAGTGATCAATCACTCTTCTCTCTACGTTTTGACTTATTCTAGGAACAGTATCTCTTTAATGTTTCATTGGTCCAATAGGCTTCTATGCAGAAATGATTTAGCAAGCTGCTGATGTAATTCCCTGAGTAGGCAAAAAGTTAAGCACATATTTAACATCAACTTCAAAGGGAATTAAAGATCTCTTTTAAGGTAATGCTTTTCTAAAATAGAAGAGCTCTCTTTTTTTGTTAGTCCCTCGGTGTATTATTTTCTTACAGATATCTGAAGATTTTAAAATGACATTTCTTCTTCCCAAGCTAGTAGTGATATTACTTGGATTGGGTTTTTTTTAATACGAGTTGGATATTATTGAAATCTAAGGCTTGAGCTTCTTCTGAAGTGTAATTCTGATTTCTTTTGAAGTACTATCTGAACCAAAGCTACATTATTTAACATTCTCATGGGTAAATAAACTCTGACCTTATCACAGACTTAACAATTATCTGAAGTTTAGTCATACGTATATTGATTTGCAGTCCTGGCTTGTACATCACCATGGAGGCATAACAAGAGTTGCAAAATACAAATATTGCCTATTTTGTTTAATTACAAGCTATTGAAGAGTTACACCTTATTAAAGCAAGGCGAGATAGACAGTAATTCCTACTGACAAAATGTCCCCCTTTGGCAGGATCATTATCAAGCATTTGACAGACATTTTTCTAGTAGAGGCAGGAGGAACAGCCTTTCAGCAAAGTAACAAAATAGTGTTGCTTAATTAGATGTAAATGACCTTATCAAGAAGACTCTAGTTATAGATGTTAAGGCACCTGAGTTCAGTCTCTTGCTCCATTCTAATTCTGACCAGGAAGTTGTAAATTCAAGTACTTCCAGAAAGTCCCTTTGCAACGTGCAATCTCCTATCGCTAGCACTGGAAAGAATTATGAAATAAATAGTGGTGACTGTAATTTAATTTGCATTTTAAGTCCTTAATCCACTTATTTGTCTCCATGACTCCTTTTCCATAAAATATTCATTGACTTCCAAAAGAAGGAAATAGATGAGGATTTAAGTTTCTGTGAATTTATTTGAAAGGAAGTATGATGTGCCCAGCTTCTCCTGACTAACTCAAGTAAACTCGGGGGCATAAAGTAGCTCATTTCTCAACTTCCCACTCTGACCAATTTTTTTACATTAAGGACCATGTGTTTTTCATTTTAGTAAGATGTACAAGTACCTTGCCTAACAGATGATGCCTTGAGCAGTGGGCCCTAGAGCGGACAGTGGGCAGCTCTTGTCAGGTGCAAATTACAATATATAACTGCTTGCAGGCTGAAGTTGTAAACAGTTAAATCTCTTCTGTCTCACTTTTGCTACATGTCTTCAGTATGCTGTCTATGTGAATTTTCTGGATAAGCCTGGAAAGCTTTATATTACAGCCTCAAGCTAGAGTCCTTTTGTTACTAGCACCATGTAAATACATGAAAAGAGAAAGTCACTCTTCCCAAATCCTTGAAAATGAAAAGCATCCCCTGTGTGTGAGAATTAATAAAGTATAGGAGAGGCAAAAAGTTAATGTCCCAAATCATTGTGCAGTGCTTTCCATTTCCTTTTCTTGGGGGGAAAAAAAAAAAAAGAGGAGGAGGAGAAGGAAAGTTTTCATTCTGTAAGAAACACTAAGCAGAAGACAGAGGTAAAGCTTTATCAAAGTTTAGTATTTCAAAGACGAGCATGGGTTGGAGCCACTCAAATGCAGCCAAGTTAATTAATGATTACACAGCTGGAAAACTTCTATCATCTCACCACAATTTACAAACTTAATTCAGTATGAGAACCACAGCTGCACAAACCCTAATCAAGGATATTCAAGCACATAGCATGAAAGGTGTTGACAGCAAGCGTTTTAATACATAAACATTTTTAAAGCCCTTCTTCTAATCAGCCTGGGTGAGCATAGTTGTCTGTTCTGTTTAGCTTTCAGTTTTTGACATTTTTCATCTCAAGCATAGGGCATAAAATACCCCTGCTGAGTTGAGATGTGGGTTAGTTGTACATGACTACTGAATATGAATGAATATAAACATGGAACTCATTTTTACCAGCTTAGGGATATCACTGGTGCTTGATGTGTCCTACCAGTGTGAAAGCCTCTTGCTTTTCTGCTACAGACTTGTTAGTTTTTCATACTCCTTAATGCTGACAAGCAAATTACTAGTGAGTTTTTAGTATACACGTGGTTCCACTGAAACCGCAGAAGTCAGTGCAGTGTTTAAAGAAAGTTGAGTTACGAATAAGATTCCTGTTCATCTGTGGTAAGTTATTATTTTTCTTCTACTTGGTACCCTTTGGTTTCCCTTCTGTACTGCACCCCACTGAATGGTGATGTCCTGTATTACCAGGGAAAAGTAAAACCTTTCCACCATTACTGCTCCATGAACAAAATGCTTTTGTGTATTCTCAAATTAGTTTTTACCATGATAAATCACATCTTTTCAGTGGCATGAGCTTTCAAATTTCTTTATTCAAATAGGGACAAGCTCTTTTATGGACGCACTGGAATACAGTTAGCCTGAGTTTACATGAGTTTAGCTTAATGAATTTGACTGAGCTAAGCCAGTATAAGCTAACACACATATCTAGGAAAGCTTTTTGCATCAGTCTAAGCTGATTTCAAAACTCACTTTACAGGAAAGTTATAAAAACAAAAAAGAGATTTGCAAATACTGCTGAGTGAGCAATAGGAAACAGTTCAGGGAAAATTCAGAAACGAAGCAATATATTGAGAGTCTTCAACTGTCTTGCCTCTGCATGCGGCTTCTCCCGTAAGACCACCTGTAATGCCCCCTGGTTTTACAGCACTGCATAATACGCTTTGGTTGTAAAACAAAAGGGGGAAGGGAGATAGATGGATGACACAATCCCCCAAAAGTGGAATGTGTTGTCCTGGAAGTGTCTTAGAATTGTTATAGGACTCATAGGTTTTGAGCCATCTGAGAGCACAGCTTCTGTGGAAATATTCACTGTCTCAGAGTCTGTCTTGAATGCTGTGATATGGAACAGATTATACAGTGTGTGAAAGGAGAACTTAATCAAATGGTATCCTGGGATAGAAGGGCCCCAGTGAACGTCCCCCCTCTCCACCCTGCTCTCTTCTCTTTCATGCTGAGAGAAAGAGGAGACACTCCAGATTTGAAAGCAAGAACTCCCTCTGCACTGAGATCAAGCAGAAGGAAGGTAGATCTCAACGTTTATGTTCCTGGAGCTCACAACTATACAAACAGACGGAATAAGAGGAGATGAAAGGCTTTACTTAAACTATTGCTTGAGGGCAGTTACTTAACGGTTTGCTTGGTAGAGCTTTGTCTTCCCAGAGTTGCACACTGGGTAGCAAATCTGATTGCTTGGGTGGATGAAAAGGTAGTTTCTTAACTTTCAGGAAGCACTGAGTGAGATTCTGTAATGAATCCAAAAGTTTGGTTCCTTGTCACCATAAAACAAACAGACCACAAGTATTCCAAAAACATTCAGATAGCCTTTATAGCTCACTGATTCAGCTTTACAGCTTACCTTAACCTTTAGGGCTGAAAAGATCATAAAGGTTTCCTATTGCTTGGAGAAAAGTGAGAGGGGATAAATTTAGTGTGAAAAGCAACCAGACCCATCCATGTAACTGTTTCCAACAAACAATTGCCTGTTGATTTGTGCTTTTTTTTTACTGGACTGGGAATTAGTAGGAATGGATTTTCTGAAGTCAAACCTTTCAGTTAGAAGCTGGCATTTTCTTATCGTGTTGATACTCCTGGAGGATCAACTTCCACAGGCAGCACCATTTACTGTTTTTGAACCAGATAGGATGGCTTTGATAAACAACCTTTGACATCTTTCCGTTCTGCTCAGATTTCTGTCTGTTGAAGGGGAAAATATCCTGTGTTACAGGTACAGCAGATAGTATCCGGATTAGCTCTTGGAGCATTTAACAGAGCATTTAGCCTCAGTGTTGTTTATATGGATCCTTCAGCTCTTCTCAGATAAGAGAAAAACTGAAAATCCCTCCTTATGTGCTGTATAAAATGGTGTTTCTGTTCTGCAGTTTGTAATGGGAGGATGTGGATACCTAAGGCTCTCATCCCATCAAGACTTGCACAGACTTTTTTTTAATGAATAGGATTGAACGTTCCTTAATAAATTTCATTTTGGCTTACTGGCACTAGGAATGAATTTGGTGTGGTGTATCACACTCATAGTTCTAATGCAAACCCAGCATTTATTTCTTTTTCAGTGTGGTAGTGGCTCTTAAGATCACATTTGAAGACAGCGGGTGAAACTTTCACCATTTCATTGGCTCTCCATCCCAGTTCCTGCTTTCTTCTCTATAGTAATAAGAAACTTATTTTAATGATTGTTTTATTTTCATGGTTTATGTTGTCCCTATGAAGTTATGCTATGAAGTTTTGGAGGGAGATGTTGTTAACCATATATTAGGTGCTTGAATCTTAGTTTCTCAACTGATTTTGCAGAAGCAGGAACTAAAGCTTTACTATATAACATGATCTAAACCAAGGTAATTGTAGGTGAGTTTTATAATTTTGCTTTAGGCTAAGCCTAAGTTTTTAAGATTGTTGTGACTGTTGGCAGAAAGAATATATTCAAGAAAAGGCCATGGTGTTCCATTTGTCTCTCCATTGGATAGACAGCACTTGGCTGCACTGAGCCAGTGCTGACTGTTGAGTAACTGCCACTTTCAGTATCGGAAGTGGTTTGTAATAGGGTTAATCTATCTTCCACTTCCAAAGCCTAAGAAAGAGTACTTTATAGTGTCCTTCTGAGATTATGATTCTTCTGAGGTTAAGAAGAATGGTGGCAGAAAGCTTGACTCTAATTCCAGGTATTTTGATTGACTCTTAATGATATCTCATGAACTGGTCAGTAACATCCAATAAATGACAGGCACTTCTGACCTTCCTTTGCTTTCTTGTTAAGCAATTTCAGCCATATAACAGCAATAATGTCAGAAATGATACCTTTTGCTTTGACAGGATTGTGTGTAACAGTGTCTTTCCCAAGTACATGGCTACTGTGATGCAGAGCACACAATAGCAATCCTGGCTATTGAGATTCTAAAGGCAAAGAATATTTTAGACCATTTTGAAATGCTGCTCATCTTAAACCACAGTGAACACTGATCCTATGCTAGAGCATGAGTAGTCTGTCATAAACATTGTTTCTGATTATCTAAATAAGGCAAAGCCAACCAGGTTGCTAAGTGGTATTTTGGGGAGATGTAATAAAGACTACAAGACAAACACATTGCAGTTAATTATTCTCTGCTGAGTACTCACTAGACACAAGAAGTGAGAAATACATAGACACATTTTACTTTTTTTAGGAAAAAAGGTGGTATCTTCTCTCTCTCTTTTATTCGAGGAGGGGTAAGGAAGATAATCTGTCATTCATATTGGAATCACTTTGTTTGCTTGAGCTTCTTTTATCTGTGTCCCATGTCCTTATAGTGAAAGGCAAAAAAAAAAAAGTGTTGATTGTGTATAAACAGTACGTCAACAATGGCATTGTTCATATCAGAGCACATCTTTGTATGGTTATCCCACTAAATTCTCTCATGTAGGCTCTGTTTTAACTCTGTGCTTCACATGGATACTCTGAACAGAAGTGGCAGGTAGGAAAATGAGCACATACTTTGTCAAAGTGCATCTAGTCTAGGATTGAGTAGACCATGCTCTTTTTAACACCAGCAAGATATGATTATTCACAATGTGGTTCTTCTGAGGTTAATAAGGATGGTGGTAGAAAGCTGGACTTTAATTTCAGGTATTTTGATTGACTCTTAATGATATCTCATGCACTGGTCAGTAACATCCAATAAATGGCAGGCACTTCTGACCTTCCTTTGCTTTCTTGTTAAGTAATTTCAGCTATATAACAGCAATAAGAACAGACAGGCAATGAATTTCCTGGGTGATAATTGCATTTCTTCAGTGGCTCAGATCTTTACCCTGCAGCATCCAGCCTCACAGCACACAAGCTATTAAGCAGACTCCATTTTGCAGCCTTTTGGCACCTGAGTGCTGCACTTGGCTACTGCTAGGATAAGAAGGGCAAAATATTATGCTGGTGTAATGACTCTGGATTTAAACACAGAAAAAGTGAGAAGTAGATACATCTGATTTGACATATTAGCCTGCTGCCATATTAACTTTGTGCATGTTCACTTTATTGTGCTTTGAAATCTCCCTCAATAGGTTCTCCCTGAACTATCTGGAAAGTAGTAGTAATTAAGAAGATTACTTATTAACTTTTGTAACTTCTAAATGAGGATTCCATTGCTATCATAGTTATCTCAGTGCAGTGTGATAGAGAAGGAGCTGACAGAGCTCCTTTTCCCACTAAATGAGCATACTAAACCTGCCCTTAGGGCTCTGAGGCTTTATTAGAATACAGATTGAAATCAATTGTAGTAGAGAAAGATCGGATCTGGAAGACGCAGAATAAAGGATTTGCAATAAACTTTCCTTCAGCAAGGGTGTGTTCTTCAGGCCTGCCATCACACAGCAGTTTTTCAGCTGCTTCTTGAGTTGCAAGAAATTTTCAAGGTCCTGAGTTTGTCTCCAGAAAAACCTTTTTTTCCCTTTGGTGCCTTGAGACGTGGGTTTATGTCTGGTGCTCCTGGCTGTGTTCCTTCCCACACATGCTGTGCCACCCTCTGCTTACAGAAAAAGGCTGCTGTTAACAGAACACCTCTCTTCCATCCCACATTTGTACTTTGCCAATTAGTCGTGATCAACAAAAGTCACCTACAGATATCCTTTATGTCTTCAAATGTTTTTTTTCTTGGTCTGATATTAATGAAATGAGATGTATTCTGGCACACTGTGATTACAGGAGACCACTTCACCTTTTACAGATGGAGTCTTTTTTCTTTAGGGCCATTTTATTTTGAGTGACTTGAGGCAAGTGAAACAATCACTTAGAACAGAAGAAAGGTTAAAAAAATAAATTATACTCCTGTAAAAAATTAACATGAATGACTATGCTTAAGGGTTTTTATTAAAAAAAATCCTTTAATAAATGGCCCTTACCTGAAACCTTTAATGACAGCCAGTAGCATTTACCACTTCATGACATTGCAGAACAGTTAAGCCTCACACAAAGTGAAATATCAGACTGTGATTCTTTATCATGTAGGCCTGAAGCATATGTTAGCAAATTTGCTGTTATATCCCTCATGGTTTCTTTTTTCTCTCTCATATTTTTGGGTACTGGTTGTATGGTTGGATTTTTTCAGTAACATTTATTTACAAAAACTAATTAGACTTGTTGCTATCAATAGCCTCTAACTGCGCTCTTAATAACAAACTGCATGGCAAATTGACATTGTGTCCTTGTTAAATCAGCTCCTGCTGAGTGGGTATGATTCACATATTGATTGCCTCACTTCCTTGATTGCCCTTTTGCAGTGGAATAGCAGGGAGGGAAGACTGGAGAGCAGAGGTGTGAAAGAAGGGAATATTGAGTGAGATCCTGTGTTGAAAAAATAAGTTTACTAAGCTTTGCCCTCGAGCACTGAGTGTTCCAGGTCCAAACATGTAGCAAGACAGAGAAGTCCTCAGCAGGACTTGTTCTGGAAGCTGCAGGTCAATTTTGTGTCCTATCACTGGAGGTCCCTGCAGCTGCAGTTCAAGTCTTCCCTTGCTTTTGCTTCCTTCCCTTCCTTTTGCTTCCTTCCCTTCCCTTTGTTCTGCAGCTTGTGCGGTACAGCTCAGAGGGCGTGCTGCAGCTGGGCCCGCTGGGCTCCACCGCCTTCCTGCCCGACTCCAAATGCCTCGTGGATGATGGTAAAGGCAGGACACCAACTCTGAAGAAGTGTGAAGATGTCCTGAGACCAGCACAGAGGTTCTGGGATTTCACACAGGTATGGAAGAGCTCAGGGAGCCTTGCAGAGGTACACATTTAATGAAAAGCAAGCTCTTTAGAGAACTGTTCTAGGAATTTCCCTTTATGCCTTCTAGAAATAGTCAAATATGTTTTCCACAGGTCATGTGCTATCCAGGAATTTTCTTACATTATTAGCAAATATTTTGAAGTATGCTTTCTAGGAATGTTTAGTCATTCTTTCTTGGAAGATTCTCAGTTTCTGTAGTGATTGTCAAGAAGATACCTGTGCCTTTGTGTGTGTGTGTGTTTCTAGGAATTTTTGTGTCTAGAACATGTCTAGAATTTTTCTAGTATCTTTCTGGAAATCTTTAGATCTAGAGCTTTCAAATAATTTTAGGACTTCTGAAGGCATTCTTACGGATTTTGGTATATCCTATGTCTTGGAAGCTGTAGGGATTCTCTAGTGGTTTTTTCAGAGATTTTTTTTTTTGTTAGTGATTTCTGGGGAATTTTCTAGCAATTCCTACATCTAGAATTATCACTGACTTGTTTTGGTACTTTGTATATCTTATCTAGCTTCTCCCAGGAATTTCTAGCACTTTCCAGGGACTTTTATCAATTGATGTATGCAGAACTTTCCAGGCATTTTATAGTCTTTCCCAAGGATTTACAGGTCTAGCACTACTTTTCTTTTTTAGTCTTTTCAACTTTTCTATTCCTTCTTCTAATGCTTTTTTTTTCCCCTCTTCTTTTTCTTAGAATGGTCCAATCATCAGCAGAGATACTGGCCGTTGTCTAGAAGTGGAAATGTCAAAGGATGCAAATTTTGGGCTCAGATTAGTTGTACAAAGATGCTCGGGGCAAAAATGGATGATTAGAAACTGGATAAAACATGGCCGACATTGACTGCTGGGGCTCAGAAGCTGACTCTCCTGCCGTTGCCCATTGCTCAGTGTGCCATATCTTGCAGGGCATTTGTCTTAAAGCAGGTTGATTTGAACAGGACTTGGCTCTCAAGATTCCTCCATAGTTGGGCATTCAAAGGGAAAAAGGAACAAAAAAAACCCAGAAAAGCAGGCACATACTTGCCCTTTTTGACTCTTCTTTGCTCTGGCAGATGACCTGGGAAGCTGAACAAGAGTTTTCTGTTGATTTTGAAATCTTCTGAAGATCAGAACACAGCAGAAAAGTATTTCCTTAAGCTCTCCTAGAGGAATCAATGGACGGATGTTTCTGTGATGAGTTGAAAGGAGAGATCTCAATACTGCCTCATAAAGAGAGCTCTCTGATGGGTAGCTTTTTAGCTTTAAGTTATTGACTGGTGCACAACTCCTATGGTGAATAATCATGTGCCTTTTTTATTGTACTTCGTATAAAAAGGGGACTGGAACAATCCTACCATTTCAGCATGTCTGGTTCATTGTACTAAATTACAAGATCTGTAAATAACACTGGAAATATAATATAATATAATATATGATAAATTTCAAGGTTGATTGTTTAGGAGTCTCTATTTCTAGAAAGAGACTGTTCCACAAATGTTTACAGGTGGTGGTTCTCAACCTTCAAGCTGCTAAAAAGCAGCATTTTGGAGACCTCTTCTAGTTAGACACAGGTAAATGTTGAATAGGTAAAATAGCCACATGCTCCATTATATTGCCACATTTTACATTTCTTGGCTGTGAAAGCATCACAATATGCACTTGTGTATTTAACTCTTACAAGTTCTAGTACACAGATTAATTTCTAGAGGCTTCAGTTGGCCCACAAGCCCAGAATATGTAAGTACAAGGTTCCCATCCTGCAGTTCTGTGTGTGCAGGTGTGTTGTGTTGTTCCAGAAATTACCTGGAAGCTGGATACTCATTACTTCTGAAAACAAGTTGACTGACTTAGGTGCCATCTGTGGAATTTAACAACTTGAATCTTCCATTTTGTCACCCATCCTGTGAAAATGTCAAATGTGAGCAAAACCGCTTTGTGAGGCTGTTTAGACAAATTTCCTGAACAAAGCAACAAACTCTTTTCAGCATTTGAAAAACAAACAAAAACTTAGTGATAAGAGGGCAAATTAGGGCAAGAACTAGAGAGCTTATATAAATACTCTTACTCTGAAATATAAATATTCTACTGTAGTTGACCCATTGACAGGATTGTTGTGAACCTTAATTTAGTAATGTATTCAGTGGTTTGTGCAGTATCTGTGCACAGGTAGCCAGAGCAATGACAAGGCTTTACCCAAAAAGGCTGTCAAAAGTTGATGACCACTGTCAGCAGCAGCAGGGTTTGAATGTGAGTCCATGGCAGTCAGCTTTTCATTATGGAAGATTCAGTTATACTGAAAGAGAGACAAAGGTGGTGCCTGTGAACTTTGCTGTTCAATATTTTATAGTATTTTTTTAAAGGGTTTTGGTTTGTTTTACTGGGACGGGAAGACAGGTAATTGCAGATCCTGTGGTCCCATGAATCTTGGCAATCTGTTTCTTGGAAAGCTTTTGCCAAAATGGAATGGAAGCACAGTTAATTTTTCAAAGGCATGATATGTAATAAAATATTTACTTTTAACACACAAAATCCCTCAATTCTTGTTAACTGTTGATTGGTATCTAGAGAGCATCTATGGTTTGGCCCAATTTTATGTTTGAAACAGAGTATGCAAGATGCAATATAAAGCCAATTCTCCTGGAGTTTATTTTGGTTTAATTGCTGATCTTTATGTCACATGGATCATGTTTTGCATGAATATACAGAAAACAATAATTCTGGATGAGATTCTAAGTATGAAAATGCTTAAAATCCTATGTTTATGGTTGGTTGAAGGTGACCTCCTCAACAGTGTAGCAAGATTTGCAGGGAGAGGTAGCATCTTTAAGAAATCAAGTAACACAGTAAAAAAAAGATCCCAGACAAGCTCAGCGTTCAAGCCGTCCTGCAGGTCTTAGATAGAAAATTTCAGGCTAAGTATCGATTGGAAACAGTTGCCCTGTATTTAACCTCCTTATGTTAACCTGTTAGACAATTTGAAAGGACAGTTACCATCTATGGAGCAGGTGTTGAACGCTTTGTTACAGGAGTTCTATCTGTAAGTGACTTTTCATCTTCTCCCTAGATACAATTTAAAAGAGAGAAATTGTATGAAAGCTGTATTCTTCTTTTGTTTACTCTGATGGAGTTTTACTCCTTGAAATATTTGGCTGAGGAAGATGAGAAGGCAAAAGAAGGGACAGATGTTTTGGGGGAGATTTTTGGGGAGTAATGCCACAGGTCATTCACACCATTTGTAGTCTTTCCAATGAGTAAGTGATAACTATTTTATATAAAGATGGCTGGAAAATGAAAGTGATTATATATTAGTGTGACTAGAAAATGCTGAACTATTAGAATATAAAGTTACTGTGCTGATCAGAAGCAAATATAACACATCCTTCCCTTCCTTTTTTCCCCCTTGTCTTGAATTGCCAATCTACGCTTGATTCTTGGATGCAATGGGACAGCAATCCTTTCAAGTCCTAGGTAATTGAAAAAGGAAAGATCCGGTTTTAAATTTATTATTCTGAAAGGAGTGTTGCATTTACAGTTTAGGAGCTTTGCATCTGAGAAGACAGGATAGATATGTGTAGTGGTAAAGATTTCAAGCAAGCATGACAACCCTTCACTATGGAACCACCATAATGAGTGTGAGTTGGTTCTCTTGAAATTTTGCTACTGAACATTTTCAGTGTCCAATGCAAAGCATTTGACTGTGGCCACACCAACAGTGAGTGGTCAGTCCTGGCAAGCTTTGAGTGCAGAGACCACAGGCTGCAGAAGACTTGCAAGAACCAGACTTTTAGTATAAGACAGAAATCAGATTTTTGTGATAGATAAATAGCTCTGAGATTTACAAAAGAATAGAAAAGGATTCTGATAACTCTTCAAGAAGGAGTTGTGATTGTCTTTTTTTTTTTTTTAAGATGTATTGAAACAATTTCTTATATTTGAAAACCACATCTCTTGGATTATTTTTACTTTAGTCTTTATCTGTATGAGCTACTGCTTTGGCTGTGGTAAGAACACAGTCACTCTGCATGTGAGAGGGTCTTAAATATTCTCTCATAAAAGGAATAATAATAAAAAACCCCTTGAGTAATATCTGTTTTAACCAGTCTGTGGGTCTTTTGTGAGTATTTCACTCCTTAGTGTAATCTGAAGTCCTGCTTCATGTTTCAGATTTTCAGTTTTGTTTCCTACAGTGCAGCAGTCCAGCTATTACAGAAAGTATTTAATGCAGTGTATTTGCAGAGCAAATTCAGATCAAAATCTTCTATTGCTATTTTGTTTGATTTAGGAGGATTATGGAGTCAAATACAAAGTCCCAGGACAGAAGAATAGGTGAGAAATAGCATCAAGCCAAGTACACTGCTGTTAAAGGCAAACAAAGAAAAACCCCATACCATTGTTTTAACATGTCAAAGTCACTAAAAATTACTTTGAGTTCTTTGGGGGGAAAAAAGTCCATTCTCCTTTGAGAGCTATAAACTATTTTCCAAGATTAATTTATTCTTAGTTTGACTAAAGGCCTTTGATCCTCAGCCAAAATTGTCCTCTGACTTTATTGGCTCACTGTTTCCTCTGGCATGTTAACCTCCAGTGGAAAGAAACTAAGAGAATGAAGAGCTAGAAAAAGTGGTCTTGAAAGACCCAGTGAATTCCCCAGCAATTGCACAAAGATCTATATTGTGCTTATGCATGAAGCATGAGAACTCTTTACGACTGTTTCATATCAATAAAAGCTAAACTCTGGTTCCATAGATGTGATCTAGGTTGACCTGCTTCTGCAGGGGCTTGGACTAGATGATCTTTAAATGTCACTTCCAACCCTACTATTCTATGATTCTATGATCCAAGACAAAAGTACAGAAACAATGTGTATTCTGAAAGTGGTGGACTATCTCTCTCATTCCAATGAATAATTTGATGCCTGCTGCCTCTGAAGATCAGATCTTCTCAGTCTTTTGCTTGCATTTCTTTCTAAAACTGTGATCTAGTAGATGAAAATCTGCATTGCCATGTGACAGGGAGCATAATCTATCTGACATGGGACAGCTGCATTTTAAGTACTTAAGCCAGAGCTAATAAGATTTAATGAAATAGCACCATCCTAATCTGTTCTTTAGATCAATTACACAGCATGTAATTCCTTCGGTATCCGGTATTCATTTGAAATGGTTCATTAACAGCCATACTAAAGCACATTATGGCCTGTTTCAGGACCCAATGAGTTGGGTCGTAACAAGAACTTTATTAAAGTTAGAATTCAGAGGGAGTTTGGGGTATTACTATTCAGTTAGGAGGCAAATACCTTTGTCTTTTTTATGAAAGGCTTTGTGAGGAAGAACAACTGTTAGAATTTGCTTAATTGAAAGTGTTTCTAGCGATGCTGTTCCGGTTTTGACTGCTACTATTTTGACTGTCTGTTTCTTGCCACTAATCAGAGTTGATTGTGAGGTCATGCCACAGATAAAAGATGATGTTGAAAAACAGAAGAGCTAGCTAGCAAGTTGGATAGAAACCAAGGAATTGTCAGGTCTTCAAATGTCTCTAGATTTGGATGTCACCAAAGGAAATATGTTCTCTCTGGAAAGAATGTCAAACTTGCCACATTTTATATTGCTTCATTAGGAATTTCTATTCAAGAGACCACTGTGGTGTGTATCTCTAAAACTGTATTTTGCAGATACAATTTGATTTTCTGTGTGTGCTATTAGTAGACTTAAGGTGAGAGCTGTAATTACTGAATGCATGCAAAATACATTCATTTGCACCATGGTCTACTAAAGTATGTATATCATACATTTAAAGCTTCCTGTGTGGTAATAAGGATATTCTTCAAGTAAGTACTAATATACTGAGTACATTCTGCTGGAGGTGGAGTCTGTTTACCTAGTGAACTGAGGGAACTCGAGGAGTAAATAGTGAAAGTATATAGTTAATTCTCAGTGAATTTTGCACAGAGTTCATCAATATTTAAATTAACTAAAAAAAATAATGTAAGGACTTAGCTTCAAGTTCTCTCTATTTTACTCTGATAGCTATTGAAAATACCTTATCCATATAAAGATCTGGGATGCTTATGCATTAGCTGTGTCTTTACAATTTCCCAGCTACTGATGGCATTTGAAAAAGAGATATACAGTGACCTCTTTAGTGTGTTGTAATGGATTCTAGAATTGTTTCACAAAATTAATGGACTTATGTTACTAAAGCATAAATGACACGTAGCTAAAAGTATTGAGTTCATGGATTGCCCGAAGTAAAAACAATGTTCCTCTGACAAAATATACTTACTTATAAATACTCCAGTGAAGCAATATATGGCAACTTGTTTTTGAAGAACAGAATTTCTGAACCAAGAGCATTCTTCAAAGATGTGTAGAAGCACTTACTACTTTTCATAGGGTTACAGTTTTGGCTACCAACAAGTATTGAGAAGTTTTCAAGCTCCTTGTAAGAAGGAGCTTGAAAAACAGTGCAGCAACTAGAATGCAAGTTGTGACTGCAAATAATTTTTCATTATGTGGCACATCATCAAATCAATTTGTAATTACACTTGAAACGTTAATAAATTATTATGCATTTTACTGCTGACATGAGCTGCATTTTTTATCATTCTACATTTGGGCACCTTGTGTTAAAATTCAAAGTTGTTACACAAGGGAAAACTAAAAAAGTAAAGCATACACATATTTTAAAGTTTAAACTGCACATAATCTGTTCTGGAAGGTAGTCAGCCCATTTTTGTGATGAGTACAGCACACTTTGAAGCAAATCATGGACAAGCTCTGTTTATGTCTAAGGAGACACATCACACAGTTGGAGACTTGGCCCCTGAGAATGCACATCCAAACCTAGACTGGTAATAGCACAGTCTGTGACTGAACTGTGACTGTCAGACCTGAGGGGAGGCTTGTCTTGCCATCCTAGTACAAAGATGTACTTGTGTGTTGCTTGCAGGTGCCAATCTGCACAGCAATACAAACTCTGTTCTTTTACAGTCCCCCTGGACTAGTAAACACTCCACAAGGAACACTCAAACATAGATTAAAAAGATCCCCATTAAAAAAAAATCTGACCTTGCAATCACCATTCCTGGAATCATTGAACCATGGGGGAAAAATATGCTGTCAAACCACATCTAGAAAGCTGATGATGAAAGTGTTCTCTTTCTAGGAGTTTTGCATTGGAGCTCTATTTTAGCAATTCAAATGTGTTGCATACACCTGATCTGTCATTGATGATGTCATCTCTTCTAAAGAACACCACCAAAGAAACAGAGCACCTTCTAATTCCCACATTTTCTAGTTAACAGAAAGGAGTGAAGGATATCCCACACCCTGTGACCTGACCTATTGCACCAGAGAGGCCAGATTTGCAAATAATAGAAAATGTCATTGCTCTGCTATAGCCAGCAAGGTAGGAACTGAAGGAAAAGCAGATGTGGGAACTGTAGTAATTTATACCATCTATAGACTTGTTTGTTGCAATTGATATTGTTATTGACTTTGGTTTTTTTTCTGTTTCCAAAGTCACTTTTATTTGGCTAAAGCCAATGGGCAGGATATATGAAGTGCTTATGAACTCTCTTCTATACTGTCATACTCCTACCAGAAGTCTACCCAGCCCAGCACCTCATCATTGAAAACAGTCAATAATTGATGCTTAGAAGAATGAAATAGGAGACAGGGAAAACACAGAATGATCCTTTCATCACACATCTCCCCCTCATTTCAAAAGGTAAGGACAGGAAGCTATACACACCAACCCAACCATTAGATTTAATAACTCCTGTGTGCCTGTATGAATCCAATCCACTCACACCTCTGGATGTCACAACTCTCTTGTAATAAATAGTACAATTGCTGCAAGTCACTATCTATGCTTTTCATTCCATAGGATGCCCTGTAGTTCCCTTACAGGGAAAAACTGTGAATCACTGCTGTCAACTCTTTTATAACCCCCTTCTTACTTTGACCTTTGTCATCCTCTTTTGAAATGCATTTCAGAACTGATTGACTGTCATGCTTTTCTATATTGCTAGCAAACAACTTTGTAAAGCACAAGCAGATGCTCTTTGTCACATTGGACTAGGTGATAGCACAGTGAGAACTGATCAGGTTCTTGAACTGCTCAGCAGTATAAAACATACATTACTGGCTTTAACATTGACTTTGGATCTCAGCCAGACTGTTTCTCTTCCATTAGTGTGTACACACAAATTTTACAATTTGTGATCAAAGAGCACAGAGCATCTGAGAAAAAATCTGATGCCTTCTTTCATTCTGCTAGGAAGAGCTCCCTGCCCTTTTGTGCTCCTTTTGCTAGGAGGAGGCTGTAAGGCTCACCCATGGACTACAGTTGAGTGGACAGAGGGCAACGTGCATCCTTCTGCCTTCCTGACCCTTGCACACCTCTGGATCAGTTGAATTAACTGGGTGAGACCTGAGTGCACAAACATTCTCTTTCCCAGCTTCTACAAGGATACCAAGTGATAAAGCCCTGGGTTCTTAACATAAATAACTGAGCCTTAATAAAGAGTTTTTCATCAGGCTTTCTGAAAGATTTTTTTTCTGATTTTTGCACCTTATTACAGTGAAATCTGTCTAATCTGTTGACAGAGCTCTGAAACACACATCAGTTGGTGCTGTGGTGTGTTGGCAATTAAGCATTTGCCAAAATCAATTTAAATTCTCAATGCATCTCAAGTGTTGGCGTCTATATAGAAAATGGTGCCACCTATCAGCAAGAAGGAGGAATTTAAATAGCAAAAAATTATTTGTTTAAACAGAGGAAACTGCTGTTTTCATTTCAAGGCTGGTGGGTTTGTATTTAAAAAACAATTAGGAAGGTGTTGGACCTTTTTCAGGATTCAGGGTAAATGAGATGCTGACCTGGCTGGCCACTCTCACACTGCGAGGGGGAAATCTGGGCTAGACAAACACTGGATATTCTTGTCTTGCTGGCCAAAGGGCAGCAAGTGTTACAAGAAGAGAATCTGCATCAAATATGCAAAATGCAAGTCAAGCAAATCAACTGAGGTGCACCTCACTGAAGGCAAGTAGTTCAATGCTTTTGTGAATCTGAACCTCAATAACTTTGTATCCATTTTTTTCTCTTTTTGCATGGTATAAGCCATTTTGAGTCAGTCTAGAAAGCAGATATAGGCTCATTGAAGTGGCACAGGTGTATTAAATATGTTTTTCCTTGTTCTTTGAAAAGGTGTATGTTGAATGATTCTATTGGAGTTTCTGTTTAAAGTACTCAGACTACATGCTATAATACAGTCTCAAGATATCTTAATACTGAGGTGCAGAATACTACATCGTGACACCTTCTTTTTCTGAACAGAAATGAAGCTCCAGTGGGCTCTGAGGGGCAGTGAGGAATTTGTGCTGTGTTCAGCCTTATCAGAAAAATCAGGAACTTTCCCTGTCTTAGGAGCCTGCTTTATGTTTTGCTCCTGGGGTCAAAGCTCCTTTCTCAAGTTTTTTGCTATCCATCAAGCATAGGTGACAAGGTGACATAAAGCTTTCCTTCTTTATACCAGTGTTTCACTGGGTTTAGCAGAAGGGGACTCTGAGTAACATTAAACCTGTTTAAAACCTGACAATTCTAAAGTTTTTGAAGCACTTTGTTAACTTCTTTGTCTGACCACAAGTCCAAGCAAGGGACTTGTAGGGGTTTTTCTTTCCTTCCTTCTTTTCCTTTTGAAATGCATTGATAAGCAATGTGACTCTCATTGTTATATATCTGAATGTGTCACAAACACTAATGAACCTGTTCCTATAGTATCTTTGTGAGGTATCTTCCACCTCACAGAGAGAAGGAGTTGCAGTACAAAGAGGATAAGGACTGAATTTATCCTAGCTTATTCTAGACAGCTGAGGAGAATGCCAGGCCCTTGGCTACCTGGAGAGAAAAGAGGTCCCAAGAACAAACTGCTCTCTTCTTTTTTTCTCTTTTGCCTGTCTCTCCAAAATTTGAATTCAGGGTCCATACTAAGGCAAAAAGTCTGGCTGAAGTGGTTCACCAGCAGAAATGTGTAACAAAACAGAGAGTTGAATATCATGTGTCTTGAATGAAGCAGGGAGAAGATGTGCTTCCTCCTTCATTCATGCATGCAGGGAAAAGTGGTTCATGATCTTCAGTGGAGTTGTTGGATTTAACATTAGGCAGACACAGTTAAGCTGTGGGGAAATTAGATGTAATTGAATGTAACATGGTGGGTGGAATGTGTCCCCTCAGACCTGTAATTAAGAATAATGGTAACTTGTCGGCCTCCAGAACAGTTATATTTGTCTCAGGTCATTTGTACTTCAGTGGTGTTCCCCTTCAAGTAGCATGTTATCAAATCCCTTCAAATCCTCCTCCAAAGAGAAGTGTCATCTAGGGAGAGTGGGTTTTTAAAGGAGCAGCTTCAGTTTTATCCTGAGGTGAAAGTCAGCAGATGCTTCTTTGGATGCTTCTAAATCAGTTTTCTATTTCTGGCATCATTACTCCACATTTCCAGTCTTGGCTTTTTCACCATCCACAGCAGTTTTTCTTTTCTACAACAAATTCAAATCACACTCTTTATATCCAGCCCTCCAATCTGAATTGCTCAAGATTAAAAAAAAAAAAAAAACAAAAAACTTCACAAAGAAGCAGATTAGCACTGGAATTCAGATAAGAAGGGAGAAGAAATCTCCCAAAAGAAGGGAGGTTTCTAGATCTATTTAATTACTTAGTTTTCC
This sequence comes from Urocolius indicus, assembly GCA_013401255.1. Lineage (NCBI taxonomy): Eukaryota > Metazoa > Chordata > Aves > Coliiformes > Coliidae > Urocolius > Urocolius indicus. The sequence continues at coordinate 1,816,247 of WBNH01005841.1, forward strand.
ATCCCTGCAAGAATGCAGCTCTTACAGGTAAGAAGATGTATCTAAGGCAATCCATGCTGCTGAATGTGGAAAAAGTTTGTCCTAAAGGAGACTCAATGCACTGAAACATCTATTTTACAGAAAGACAAAGGGAAGGAGCTGAGCTGTAAACATATAAGTTATTTTGCCATCTGGAGAAAGGTACTTTTCCCACCTCAAATCCTCCTTCTGCTTTCTGGTCATACTTTCCCTGTTTCTACTGGTCACTGAGCTGGTTTCCTGCTGCTTTGTGGGACTGGCAGTCAGCTTCTAATAAAAGGTGTGGTACCAGGTTCCTAACAAGGGCAACGTAGACTGCATCACTGAGCTTTCCTGGAGATGAATCTGAACTGATTGACAGTGAGGAATGTGATGCACACTATATATTCCACAGGGGAAAATACTTCAGGGAATGTGTACATAGAATGGGGGTCAAATTGTTTTAGTTAACTCACTGGAAAGAATATTAGGCACAAGGACAATGTAGTAAAAGTATTTATGGGCTGAATTTTTCCATGGACTTTATGCTGTGCTGTATGTATTAATAAGAGACATTCTGAAAAATCTTCTTCCTCCTGTTAATGTGCAGATGAAATCTGATTCAATATAAGGTTCTGATTTACTCTGTGTGTATATCAGCGAATGGTGTTTTCATGTCACATAAGTACATGGGAGCCACACAGTGGAAGAACATCATCATCATAGCAGGCCAAAAAAAACCAAACCACAAAACCCCCCAAAAAAAAAAAAACCCAAAAGAAGTAAAAATTGGGTGGATTTAAACAATGTAAAATGCATTTTTACAGTTTACATCTACACAATCCCTCCCTCCCTTCTTCTCTCCCTTCCTTGCCCAAGGTGAGACTCTTGCTGTCAGCACTAAGTAGTTCTGTTCTAGTGATGTTTTGTTGTACCTTATCACATAAACCAAATGTTTTTCCAAAAGCTTCCTTACATGAAGGCAATGAAGTAACTCTAATCTCTAGCACATAGCCAAGGCTCACAGAAGGGCAAAGAGGACTCTCTTTGGCTTGGATGGCATTTATGGTCTGCAAGCAGCTCATGGATAGGAAAAGGCAGCACGCTGTTCTCTGTAGGGTGTGCAATCTGAAACAATTTTATCAGAATTGCTAGACAGCAATCTTAATAAGCGGAGTTAAACAACTGGGTGTTTTTATCTTGGAGGCAAAAAAAAAAAGTGCATTTAAAATTCACCATATGCACAGTAACTTTCAGTTAGTAATTAAACTCTCACAACATCCTTTCACAGTGCCAGGCAGAGCATATTGGCTTAAGTTGGCCTGGTTGTTGAGTGTGAACCAAAATGATTTCTAACAGCAATCAAATATATTTTGAAACATGCTCATAAAAATGCTAACTCAGAGGCTCAAGGCAATAATGATTCATGTATTAGCAAATGAACCTGTCCCCTGCAAGCTAGCCTTTGAAATGTAATAAGGGATCAGACCAAGGAAAGAAAGAAACGTATAAAGATGCTGAGAGGTAATATTTTGTGATGTTAGTTTGGGGTGACATCTGTTCAACACCTATGGAATAGCTATGGATTGAGGTGTTGAACTGGACTCTGGAAGGCAGGCTGTGTAAACAATGCCTTTATCAAATCTATACCCACAGAGGAAATTTAGGTTAATGTAATTGCCAGAAGTCCCTCTGTGCTTTGGTAGTACTCAAGGTAGACTCTTTAGCCCATATGTGAGCAGGGCTGGAAGGAAGAGGTGAGAACAGCTATCCTGGATCTCCTTTGCTGTGAGGGTGCTTGCCAGCTGAAAGTAGGAAAAGAGAAGACCAAGAGCCTTAGAACACAAGCAGCAACTGAATATTTCTTTTCTTTCTTGTTTTGACCATGAAACAAGGTCAGATTCTCCCTCCTATTACATTCCCTTCAAGTGCTCCTGGCACTCAGGGAGAGACCAGAACTGTGATGCTTGGTGAGCTGCATTATATGTGGGGTCTCAGGGGACCCCCGGGCCAGGCTCTGCCATTACTTATTCCTGTGCTCTTCAGGGACAGAACCAACATTAAGAAAGCAAGTCTAAGAGAGGAGAATCAGGATATTTTATCAGTATTATAAAATACTCCAGTATTTTATGGGAGCAGAAAAAATCTTACACAAATATCTGTACAGAACCACACTGTGAATCAGAGATTACAGTCCACTTTATCCCATTGGTTTTAATTTGTTGCCAGAGGCCACTCAGATAACTGGCATTTAGTGAATGGAGAGATGAATAGGGTGATGATACAGCTTGCAGACTTCAGAGAGTTGTGACCTTTCCAAGCACAACATATAAAATCTGCAGATCTCACTGAGGACAAGCAACCAAGTCTGTGTGCCTCAGGCAGAAACCAGCCACCCCACCACTGCTGCTATCTGCAAAATCAATACCTCCTTAAACCCAAACACTGCCCTGGGGCTGAAAATACATGGGAGTACTTGGAGGTAATGAGTGGCTTGAAGCCAACTCGGGGAGCAGGAGGGCTCAGACACCTTCAGCAAGAGGCTGCTGAGGGCTTCCTCCTGATGCTGGAGATCCCCTCTTTGTGGCCTCTTCATTCCCGGCTCCTGCCCCAGAAGCAACTGGTATCTGGCTGAGGGTATAGCATGTGCCTGGTCACTCTGTCCCTCTGAGGGAGTCATAATGTCCCAATTCATGGGAGGGCTGGCACAGTCAGCAGGGTAATATCCTGCCTAATTTAATATGAGGTCCTGATTCACAGGAAGGGGTTAAGATAGTGTGCCATTTCACAGCACATGGGCTTTTACCCTATACTGGATTAAGACACAGACGAGGGCAGATAGTGCAGAATGGCTTGGGGTTTTGTTCTTGATTAAGGCTTATGAAAAAGGATAGTCTGAAGGGAAAGGGAAAATAAAGGAAGAGAGAGGAAGAATGAGAGAAGAGAGAAATAGAAGTTTCCATGGATCAAACGGCATCCTGTTGGTCCTTTGTTTTCTTGAACTGGTGAGAGTCTTCACTAACAACCACCAGAAACCACACAGGACCCTCTTAGAGCATGCATAGTAGATGTTTAGAATGACACAGCACTATTACAATTGTATGCAAATTACTAACCAAACATTATAAACAGCAATGAATAACCTTGTAACTTTTTGTGTCCACTGCAGAAACTTGTGTCAGATGTGCTGGGTTTGTGGAATTACCACCAAGCACCCAGGACTGTACAAACCTGAAATAAAGAAGCAATGCCACTCCTGAGTGTGGGATTATTGATGAGTTGCACACTATGTAACAAATCCATTTTCCAAACAACACAGGCTACCCTTGGGCATCAAGAGAATGAGAAAAAAGTTTTTTTTTCCTGAGGGTCTGGAAGAAAAATTCCACATACACTCCCTCCCATTCAGCCCCTGGTCTGTGGGGAACCAAAGCTGCCCAGAGCTGCTCACCAGAGAGAAGTGGAGACAGCCTGCACTCCCTTTCCCTTCCTGGGAAGACTAATGCCCAGACAACTGTTTTTACTCTGCCTAGGAGGCTTTCTTGTGAAGCACTGAGCACTGTGGTGTAGGAGGCAGAAGGTCTGTGTGCATTGTAATGGCTCTATAATGTTATTTTAATATCTCATGTGTAGGATCCCTTTCATTCTGCTGCAGTTGCATCCATGTTCTCACAGGTGCTTTGGATGGAAGACAACACTCAGTCAAAGCTTCAAGAAAAAAAGGAAAAAAAACAATAATTTCTTCCTCAACAAAACAAAACAAACCCCAAAATACTGGCAATGGTTTCAAACTGTGAGACAGCAACCTGGTATTGGCAGAGCCTGGAATTTTCTCACATGACATGCTGCTGTGAGATCTGAGGCAGAGATTTAATCAGGACTAGGGGCAGCTATCAGAGCAGGCTGTCATGCTTAGAAAACCTCAAATTATGCACTAATTATCCACCTACACTGTCAGGGAATAAATAACTAACGATTTGAGCTTACTGTGCTAAAGATAATTCCAGTTGTAACAAGTTTGCAAGCTGCAGGGTTTTCCTCACAATGAGCTAGAGGTGCAATAATTAGCAGTGGTTTTGTTCAGAAGAAGTGACTGGGGTGGGCTTTGAACCCAGTGGCCTCTGGAGAAGCAGCGTCAAAGCTCAAGGCAGTCACCTCTGAGGGGATGACTCTTGGTCATTGCCTATCACCTGAAAGGGTCGTGTAATGATGTGTGGCCAGAGATCTGCTCTTTTTTACTCCACTTTCCTGCTGTGTAGTGTTGTATTTAATCACAGGAAAGGAAAACAGTTTCAGGGGAACAGGCTTTGTCCTTGAAAGGCAGGAAAATGCTGACAAGATGATCTTTTTTGAGTTAGAAATATCTTTCAGAGCTGTAAATTTCTGGAGCTGTGATCAAACTAAATTATGCTAATGCATGTGAGTGAGAAATAATGCCAGGCAATGTTTTGGAATGGATTGATTTATCCCTCAGACCACCTTAGAGCAATGGACTATTAAAAAAAAAAAGTCACAAAATCCAGACATTTTGTCTCCAAAGGGCTTTTGTTTTTCAAAGAGTGTTTGACCCTGTATCCTTCAAGTGTGCTCAGTTTTTACTACCTGAGACAACAACATCTATCACAGCCTTACTTATATCTTGAAAAAAAAAAAAGAATCAGGAGAGTCTCATCCCTTGTTGAAGCTAGCTGACCCTCATTGGTGTGACTGTGGCAATTTCTAACAGTATTTCCACTTTCTGTGAAAATGCCATTTTCAGTGGTAAAGGTGGGGAAAAAAAAGATGTTTAAACTTTACTTTTTTTAATTTGTAAAAATACCATCTATAATTGCAATTCTCCTCTATCCTATAAAGTCAGTGCTCAGTGCCTACAGAGCACTGAAACCATCTGAGAAGTGGCTGCCACACTTGCAAAGTGAAGAGGAAGGAACATAGCCTGGATTTTTTGCCTAGTTCTTCTTGCTGCGTTAATACACTGCACTACCTTCCCATATCCCCTTGTCTAACTCTGAAGCAAATATCATTAGCTATCACCTTCCACCAGCCAAAGACAAAGGTTAAATCCCAGAATGGGTGTGTGGGCCCAGATTAAATAAATTCTGACCCTTTGCAGTCTGAACAACAAGCCTTATCCTTGGAAGCCTGGGGAGAGAGAGCAGCAGAGTTATCCCATTGTTCCTGAGGACCAGAACTGTTCTTAACAGTGGTTTTAGCAATCTCTTGGTGAGTTTATGATGACGGTAGAGTTTCATAATCAACTCTAATTGCATATTCAGCCTGAGCTTGGTAGCTCTTTATTTTTTAATAATACTTTCCTGTTTACAAATACACTTGAGGTTCCACATTGCTGCAGAATGTTGATTTGCTTGTGTTAGTAATCACCTCCTTCTGAGACTGAAAACTAAACCTAAGCCAGGATTAGCATGTCCAAATGTGATTTTTTTTTTTAATTAAATAATTGATGTCTCAGGTGAGATGAATCTGGTCTCTCATTGTCTCGTTAGCTTGAAAAGGAGATTTGTTTATAAAGAATTTGAGAAGGGTGTGGATACAAGTAGTTCTGCTGTTATAGCTCCATGTGCATGGTGAGATTTTGCTTCTTGCTAATGTGTTGTAAGAAGTGGTCTGTTTAGTGTGCCATTAAAAACACATTTGGATTTATTTTTTTTATTAATTGAAAACCTTACAAGCTTTTAACTTTAAAAAAAAAAAAAAAAAAACCAGAACCCAAAAAGGTTATGTTGAAGCTAAAAAAATGCAATGTTTGGTTTGTGAGGAGAAAAAATAAAAGGCTAAAACCTAACCAACTTCAGTCTTTCAGAACTACGGAAAAAAAGTCAGAGTGGAATGTCTAACAGAAAGAGAGATGTATCTACAAAAAGGTTTTGTATCCTTTAAGCTTCTTTTTTTCTTCATCTCACTGGAGAAAGCAACAGTCAAATTTCATAAATAGTAAAATTTTGTGCATACATAAAGATTTTCTTTCTTGAACAAAATGATCTTGGCAATACTTCCAAATTGAGCTTCTTGTTGTATGTATATTTACTTTATATTTGGATAAGAAACTTCCATGACTGAACAATTTGACTTGTGAAGAAGCTACCATCTAAATGTTTTGAAAAATATTTTACACAAGACCTGTGGAGCATTCCTCTTTGAACTCTAAATGCACACTGTGCTGCCCTGTGCCCTTGAGTGACTCTAATGATGTTAAAGTTCAGCTGAATAGTCTGTATTGGTAATGTTAGTGCTATCGATGCCCTTCAGGGAAGGTGGCCTTTGGCTTCTATCAGACATAGTCCGTTTACATCAGTCAGAATCTTATTGATGACAGGATACTTTCAAAGATTGAAATCTGAGTGAAAGGAGAGGACAATAAAAATCCTATTACTTCAGCTGGGGTGTTCCTTTTTTTTCTGGTACTAAGGACAAGAATGCTAATGACAATCAAAGTGCTATTGTGTTCCTGTGGACTTGAATGCATTTGCCAAAGCAGCTGGCAGCAAGGATTCCTGCAAATAAGAGAACATGTAGCCTTAATTTTGCATATGTGGAAGATAAGCAAGGAATGAACGAAAGACACTTGAAATACATNCTTGAGGTTCCACATTGCTGCAGAATGTTGATTTGCTTGTGTTAGTAATCACCTCCTTCTGAGACTGAAAACTAAACCTAAGCCAGGATTAGCATGTCCAAATGTGATTTTTTTTTTTAATTAAATAATTGATGTCTCAGGTGAGATGAATCTGGTCTCTCATTGTCTCGTTAGCTTGAAAAGGAGATTTGTTTATAAAGAATTTGAGAAGGGTGTGGATACAAGTAGTTCTGCTGTTATAGCTCCATGTGCATGGTGAGATTTTGCTTCTTGCTAATGTGTTGTAAGAAGTGGTCTGTTTAGTGTGCCATTAAAAACACATTTGGATTTTTTTTTTTTATTAATTGAAAACCTTACAAGCTTTTAACTTTAAAAAAAAAAAAAAAAAAAATCAGAACCCAAAAAGGATATGTTCAAGCTAAAAAAAAGCAATGTTTGGTTTGTGAGGNCTGTGGAGCATTCCTCTTTGAACTCTAAATGCACACTGTGCTGCCCTGTGCCCTTGAGTGACTCTAATGATGTTAAAGTTCAGCTGAATAGTCTGTATTGGTAATGTTAGTGCTATCGATGCCCTTCAGGGAAGGTGGCCTTTGGCTTCTATCAGACATAGTCCGTTTACATCAGTCAGAATCTTATTGATGACAGGATACTTTCAAAGATTGAAATCTGAGTGAAAGGAGAGGACAATAAAAATCCTATTACTTCAGCTGGGGTGTTCCTTTTTTTTCTGGTACTAAGGACAAGAATGCTAATGACAATCAAAGTGCTATTGTGTTCCTGTGGACTTGAATGCATTGGCCAAAGCAGCTGGCAGCAAGGATTCCTGCAAAGAAGAGAACATGTAGCCTTAATTTTGCATATGTGGAAGATAAGCAAGGAATGAACGAAAGACACTTGAAATACATTGGGGTTTTACTCACTATCTGAGCAAAAAGCGAGATGCAGCTACCTTGTTTTCAGCATTTCTTGGGCCTCCAACAAACGAGACAGATAAGCTGTCAGAATTGAAACTTGAGGACATAAACTTCAAGAGCATCATGTTACTTCAATGAATAGGCTCTAGTTGCTTGTCTGAAGACTGAGGGGATGATGTCTTAGTTTTTCCAGCAGTAAAACATTTCCACGGGGGCAAAATGCATTACCTGGAGTGCTTGTGTTGAGCTGTGTGACTGTTCTTTATCTGGAGAAACCAGGTTTCTGTGGTTTAACCCATTACTGAATCTGCAGCCTTACCCAGAATAGTTGCTTTGTAGGATAATTTATGCAATCAAGGATTTTGTTGCCTTAGCTGTACAGAGATGAGTACATGATGAATCTAAATGACCTTCATCTCTTGCATGACAATATAGTTTCTCATTTCAACATCAAAGTGTAGTGTTTCTCCACACTGATACAAATGGAACAGCCACTCATCAAAATTACTTTTTAGTTTAATTAAAAGAGAGTCTGAAATCTACGTCTTATCTTTCTTACAGCTTTCAAAATATGGAGCCTTTCTTTATGGGATTCTACACAATCCAATAAGACATTTGTTCATTGTATGTAAATGTGGTTTGCTCTTCAGGCTCAGAGGCGAAAGGCTAAAATCAGGCACAACCATGGAAGTGTGAGCCCAAGGAACCATGGTATGGTCATTGTGGCCCAGATGGCTGTATACAGGACTTCTCTGCATCACTCTTTTTCTATTTGGTTTCCTTTTTTTTATTTGTTTGTTTTAAGCCTTTGAAATGAGAGTTTGTTTGCTTGCTTCTTTTTAAGAACCAAAAAAAGTAGCTGTTTTTTCCATTCTAGGAGCTCTGTGTTTGTTTAGCTCCAGTACAAGGGCTGCTGGCAATAACAGAAACTGTGAAAAGAACTGGGAAATTAATTAAATTGACACTTTGAGGATACCTATATTGTTGCAGTCCTCAAAGCAGCAGCATAAAGTAAACTTATGACATCTTGGCAAATGTTATTTTTCATTAATATAGGAAACCTAGAGGTTTTGCAAAACTCTGAAACCAAGGGCTTTGGTTTCATACAGATTTTGGGAGTGAGACTTTGTTGAACTGCATGCAGCTTGGATGTATTTATCTTTTCCTGTAGCTGTCGAATAACGAACTGCTCCTGGATAGCATTTTTATTAATGACTTATCATTAAGACATGAATTCCAAATCTGACATAGCTTGTTTGATTTCTTTTGAAAAGCACGGAGCATGCTATGAAAAGCATACAAATCAATTCCAGTCCTTTAAGGATCCCAGGCATTATTAATTAAATATGAAGGGTATTTACCTCTTATGCCACTGTTTAGGCATTTTCATCTCCTTTCCTAAATATTTTTCACCTTGTTTTTAATTTGGAATAGCTAGCTGAAGCTGGTGAATTTTGTTAGTACCAGGAATAAATCTATCTGGGTTTGGGGAAGAAGGGAAAGAACTGGAAATAGAAAGTAAGCAGACTAATGTGTTTAGACAAAACTGACTGTTCCTAAACTCGTGTTTTAGGTGGATTTTCTGTTCTTGTTGTTTGGGTTTGGTTTTTTTTCTTCTTCAACACCAGCTATTGAACATTGTTATCTCTTCCTACATAAGCAGTCTTAAATGGTGAAACTTAGAAGCCTGACCTCTGCTCTTGCTTATAGGTAAACAGTATCTGTTGGACGAAACTCACGCCTGGGCTGGAGAATTAGTGCAAGAGTTCAGACCTCTAAAGCAGGTCAAGAGAAGCAGATAGATCTTAATACTGTCCTTGTGTGCAGGGGTGAATTTTATCTGTGTTACATGTATTTGGAGACCTGGATCTGTTCTATAAAGCAACGAGAAAAATTACCCATGTGGGAAAACATTATTGATTGCTTCCTCTGCCCTTCAGTGATAAATATTGCATGACTATCTGCTCATCCTTTGAATTAAAAGAACAATCCAATATCTATTTTAGTTTTCTACACTGTGTGCCAGTATGACAAGCTCTTTCCTAGTCTTCATAAAAAGTAAAATCCAGAGATGTTTCTTCTGAATGCTGGATGACAAATAAGAGAGTAATGCCTTCCACCAGGAAATCCCTTGTATTTGCCTGGTTTATATACTGTTATGATTTTCCTTTTCATTTGATAGTGGAGAACATGTCAGAGCCATTAATATAGGGCATCATTTTTTACCTTGAATGTGCTCTCACCATTAGGATCCGCAGGTCATCTTCTGAAAAATGTAAGCTGTGAACACTTGCAAATGTTCGTTGGGTCTTTTTGTGGATTTGCAAGCAAAGCAGCAAAATCCTCACCTGCAGGCATGCTCTTGTAGAGCTTTTTAGAAATATATTGACAGAACAAAAGCAAAACTGATGCTTCTAAATCCTAGTTCAAAAATGCAAGTAGGTTTTTTTTCCTTTAGAAAAGGATCTGGATTATTTCAATGACCATAATCAATACAATTAAAGTTAGGGGTTATTTTTCTCCTTCCCCAGCATGTGAGCCAGCTGCTTAAATTTAAACTAAATAATTCTTTCTTCTACAACCTGCTTCTATAATTCTACAAATCAGTATTAACAATCCAGCTTTTGTACTTTAACAACATGCCATAAAATTTCTCAATTATTTCCACATCTTGAAGCTCAAACAGCTGAAAATAAATAGGGCACTGACAAGTTTTTGTTGAAATCCACCATCCCACAATTTCACTCTTTACTTTGTCAATCATTCCTAAGATGGTTATTCCAGGGTACTTTTTTTTTACCTAAGCTTTACTTCTGAGAGAAGAGAAGGAATATGAAGAGCCAGACACAGAGAAAAACTTGGAGAAGCCAGTCAAGATTCCATATTCATGAAAGCAAAAGTTTGCACCTTTCCTTTACCTTTGGCAATAACCGGATAGGCTCCAAACTGCCAGCTCAGTGGTTGGTTAGCTTTATTTATCGCTTCCATCAATAACACATTTGTAGCTACTGGTTCATTAGTTTAGATTGTTTTAGGCAAGTGTTTAGGAAAAACCAGGAAATATATATGAATATTTCTCTCAATAATCCCTCTGCCCACTTGTTACCACAGAGAGCCATTCCCAATTCTTCAAAGCCACACATCATAGTTAATAATTGTGTTTGATTGTAAGACTAGCTGTTACAAAACCAGACTGTTTCTTCAATACTGCCAATTCTGTTCCATCTAATGAGAATGTATTGCCATAGCAACCAATGGCATTAGTATTTTTTAAAAAAAGTAATTAAACTCTCTAAGTCAATTTACTCTTACTTGTCAGGTTAGGCAACAGAATGTTGTTCATTGCTTTCTACTGAAATATGGAAGGCCAGCAGAATTGGAGCTACCTGAGGAGGTATCAACTCTGCAAGCCTTTTTGTTAAATAAACTGTTCTTTTTCTAATATGTGGCAGGTAGGAAGGCTCCATTTTAAGTTATGCAAACTTGCATTCCAACCAGATTGGCAGGATGTTTGCTAAGTGGAGACATACAGTTACATACGATGACTTTGCTTTATGACTAGATGAATATACAGAAGGCCAGGATGTTCAGATGCTGTTGAGACATATATGTGTGAACGTGATATGAGAAACAATATCTTATCCAAAATTGTTAGTGCAGTGAGACAGACATGCCTGATTCAAGCTCTGCTTTGGTGCTGACAGATTTATTTACCAGCCCTCACATGAAGTCTGTTTCAAAGACTCATAATGTCCTGAGATTGTAATGGAGAGAAGGGACCAAGCCTAGTCAAAACTTGCAAACACAGGGAAAAGTTCATTTTTCTGTAATGATGCACAAAAATTACTGGATGCTCATAGCATTCTCTGGTCAGATCCAGTTTTGGACATACCCAGATCACCTGAGCTAGCCACCCAGCAGGTAGAAGAGAGAGGTCCATTTCTTTGATTTTGCTTCAATTTCCAGAAGTCACTGTAGGCTTTTCCCCATCCCTGTCAAACCACATCTTAAAAACTACAACTGTCCGCCATCACATCCTAAAGAAGTTCATTTTAGCAACGCCCCACTTGTGCCCTTTAGCTCTAAAGAGAATGAGTTCGTGGCACAAAAAAACAGAAAAAAAGCCCAAGTGCTTTCATTCTTTAACAGTGAAAAGGCTCTGCTTGAGCATTAGAGACAGAAGCAACAACCCAAGAAGCTGCAGAAAGTTTAAAGCATTTGGTTTTTATTGGTCCCGTTCTTTGCTGTTCCATTGAATTCACATGAAAGAAATTTTTGAAGAATATTTGATATCTTGTTTTTTTCTGGTACAACAGAAGAGCCATGCAAATAGCTTTTTTTTTCCCCATGTTTAATGGCTGAATCTGGAAACAGACTTTCTGTCAGTTTTGCCTGAGTGTTACATTTCAGTTTTTCATACCAAAATGAATCAGAGACAAGTAGTCTTGGCTTAGAAGGAAATTTTTTCTCATTGTGTTTTCTTAGTAAACCTCTGAACTTACCTATTAAAAATTACAAAGCCTACTTATTTTTCCTTAAAGCACAATTTTTTCCTGATACCTAATGAGCGACTTTAACACATCTAAATTTTGTAATATTTTTGTTTTCAGTTAATTTCAGTTAGTGAAAAAAAAATCCTGTTGCATTTGAGAGACTAGTGGAGGGAGGATTCTAACAATACACTCTTGAATTCTTCTTGTTTGTGTTGAGTTCCTACCAGATATGTCTGAAGGCTTAAGTTTATGTCCCCGACTCATGCTCCTCTCTTCATGTATGCTGATACACAATACTTATCAGGGCCCTTTCCAGTATTTATTGTCTTTGGACTGGTCTCTGTCCTGAGAGGCTCTCTGAGTGTCTCACTTGAAACCACTAGAGATGTGTGAAAGCATAATTAGGTCAATCTGCTCAATGCTGGTGCCTTTTTAATTTACTGTTGTGAATAGGGAACATTTTCATGATGACATTCTCTCTGACAAATCAGAGCTTAAAAATTGTCTTCAAAGCATGTGTTTGCTGGCTTCCTGAGGAGATAATGAAGCAGGAAAGTAGCCTGCCACTACATTGTGTTTTCTTCTTTCCCTCAAAAGCCTGGTTAGCTGGTAAGAAAGCAAGCGGGCATTTGTTGTGTAGGCTTTTGTTTCCCAAAGTGAAGAAGCTCAGCTCTACACTCACCCTTAGAGGTTGTAGGGATGGAGGGAAAGGCTCTGCATCAGTTTAGTCATGCTTGTAGCAAGATTGGAAGAAGGGATCTGGCACCATCAAATATATCCCTCAGCTATTAAAATGGGGAAAGCTATAAGAAAAAAGCAATAATGATAGGAGTCACGGATATAAGAGAGCCAAATAAAAAGGAGTGAAATCCAGTGTAATTTGACAGCAATGAGGAAAATACTGAGAAATTTATCACATTTATACTCGTGGTGTTAGAAAAGCAGAGAGAGTTGTTAAGAAGGCACAGAGCCTGAACTCAAAGTACTTTTATGCAAAGGCTACAGTAATGAATTCCAATCTTGCCTGAGAGCAATTTTTAAGAAAAGTACAAAGGAGAGTTTCAAGTATTGATTTTTAAAAAAAGACAATAAATTGGAGTGAATTGTTAAAAATTAGTGCTGCCTGGAACAGTTCAAGTTAAGTCAGTGCTCAGGTAAAGAGGGGCAGGCTCAAGGGGAAGTATATCAGGGTTGAATTGTGGATCTTGGAATCACTGCTCAGCAGGGTCACTCCTTCTCCCATTCAGTTCCCTTTTCCTGCCTCCTTCGTTGTAGTAACCCCTGTGAATAGAGCTCCAATTAATAAAACTTACCTTTATGTATGCATTATCATAATACAAAGGCTCAAGGGGCACACAATCCCTTCATGCCTGAGCAAATTTAAAACTAATGATTCTCCTGGGATGCTTGCTAGGAAATAGAAAAAGGGAATAAAGGGCATTCTAACATTTCTGCTGAATGATGGCTACTCTTTGCAAAGTGCTGTGAAGCTTGTTAGATTCTCAACGTTTATGGGAACCTTATTGATATTAGATGCTTTGAAATGACTATAATTAAAAATGCTGGTCCATTTTACATGGAAGATCTGCACTATGTGTTAAATCATTTTCTTGGATGAGCCTGGGAGAAATTAGAAATGTGATCTGTGCAATAAGAGCAAATGACCAGAAATATTTAAATTGCCAATATCTTTTAATGGGAAATACTGTGAATGCCAGGTTTAAATGCACATATACATTGCCCCATGTTTCCCTTTCTGCTTTTTTATTGTTGTGTGCCTAGAAGGCTCAGGCCCATCATATCTTGTGCTGTGCAGAGCCTTTATAGAAAGACAGCAGCCTTAAAAACCTGTTAAAATCTAGAAGGGAGGTAATGACATAGCCAGTTGAAAAGATGGGATCATCAGAAGAGGGAGAAGCCAATAGACTAGTAATGCAATTATGGCAAAGTTATAATTAGTGATCAAAACACCCCAGCTTCCTAACCATTGCCAAATGGTCCTCAGAGTGCCAAAAAAAGAACAACTGTAAGCCAAGATTTGAACAGTAACTTGGTGGTGTTTGAGAATTTTTACAAGCACACATACTATACATGCACATTCAATGCCAGTTGTTTTCCATTAAACAGAATAATGCTTTGCAGAACAGTAGTTTTCATTAACAATCACCTTGGAATGCTAAATAGGCAGAAGTGATAGGAGAAGCACATTAAATATAGAGATTTTTATGATTTGCCCCTTGTAATGTAAAATATAGTAACTTCCAACTTATATATCTCCTAGAATAAGCATAGTCAAGTGATGCCTTGGGCTTGTGAGCATCCCAAAGGAGCATGAGTTGCTTACTCATTATACTGAATGCCTAACTACAAGGAAAATCTCTTGTGTCAGAAGAAAGACTTGTAATCATTTATCCCTAAATACCTCTTTGACTAAGGCAGGTTCACAACAGATAGCATGAAGATTGAGTAGCTATCTGAAGACTTTTCATGTTGATCTAAAGCTTTGCAAGCGAACACGGTATCAGTTCCTCATACGTATCACATGTTGAGTGAGAAGCCAGCCACACATTTATGGCTCAACTCTTGTTCTATATTTTATCCAGTTTTGTATTAATTTATATCTAAAAAAATGTCAAGTGTTTCTTCTTGGTTTTGCAACCTTTGTGAAAGATTTTTGTGTCCATAATTGTGAAAAAGAATTTGCATAAGGTCTCTCTTCCTGATCCCAAAATATTCCTAGAAATGCAAAGTCATTCCTTAGTGTACACATTTGCATTTAGTAAGACCAGATAAATTCCCATAGGAGCAAAAGTAATTAAACTGACAATCTTGTTAAGTCATGGAGTTAGTAGCTAGTAGATAAATAAAATGAACTCTGACTTATTTGTTATTTATTCTCAGTCTTAAATGACTCAGTAGTAATTCCATAATTGAATTAAAGTACTTAACCATTCTAATGTAAATTGACTGGTTTATAGTTGTTCAATGAGTAAATTATTGCAAATCAGGTACCCATGATATCAATGTTACTCACTTGCAGTTAATTTATCTTCATAATAATTGAGGTAATTTTAATTTATTCCAGAACTGGATGTCTTTTTATTTGTAAAGGTTGAAAATTAAAAACTTGGATGGCTTCACAAAAAATAAACTGTCTAATTTCTTTTCCTTTTCTAATTAAAAAAAACAAATCAGCCAAGAAGAAAGAGAATTTGGGGAGGATACAGACAATAGCAGCAGGCCAACTTCCACTGAAGTTTTAATAAAGGGCAAACAAGTGAACTGCAGACAAGAATTTTACTAAACAGCTAAGAAAGAAAATACAAGTCCTTATCAAAGCATACAATCTGTTAAGAAATCCTTTTTCATGTTTAAAAAGGCTACAAGAACTTGCCTACAAAGAGAAATTGTCTTCATTAAGAAAAAATTTTAATTATAAAAACTGCTTATGATTGAACAGAATATTCCAGCAAACTTGTGTGATGCTTCAAAAATAGTTTTAATTCACTTCTAAAATACTAACCAGGAAGAATTCACTAGAAAAACTATGCAGAGAATTCTATAACTGCACATTGCAAACACTGCATCAAGAATCTAAATAGCCTGCAAGGCAGGAGTTAACTTCAAAGAGAAGGTCAACTTCTTTGCTAGTTAGGACCAGCGATTCTGATCTGAAACAGGTGAAATTGTAGTTTCTCATAATTGATGGCTAATTAACTGCAATTAGCACTTGATAAACAGGTGCCCTTAGCCATACAAAATGAGATGGTGGAAGGAGGGTGGTTTTGCTGCTGCGTGGTTTCTAAGGCTGTTCAGAGCTTGAGGTAAGCCTTCTGAAATTATGGAATAGTTTATTTTGGCTCGGTTCTTGTACTTCAGAGCTTTCTTGACTTTGTCTCATAGAAGTAAAAGAATGTAATATGAAGTACTTAAAATGAAAAATTGAAGGTTGCTGACTGCTTTTGAGGGAACTTTGTCAGCTACTCAGAGGAATGAATTATATTTCTAATATAGGGAAAGTCATACTGATAAATGAGTTCATAAGCACTATAACCATTTTATTTTCTAATTTTTTTTTTACCCGGTCTTCTGCTTTACTTGTTTTGCTTTTTATTGGTTTGCTTTTGCAATCCTAATTCTGCACCAAATATAAGTCTGGTGAGTTTGGCTATGAGGTATCTATCCATAGATACTTGGGAGGGGTAGAAAGTCAATTCATTCTCTAAGGATCAATAAGTCTTCTGATAAAACATGTCTAATTTGATGGAAGGTTAAGGATTCTTTTACATGATGGTTAAATACAGATACTCTTACTTTTTGAATCAAAGTAATAGAAAAAATTCTGATATGAATTCAAAGCCTCAAAGATCCCAGGATGGTAGGTACATTGTATTCGTGTGCTGCAGGATATTTTACAACTTCTGTCTGGTTATGGGGTGCTCTGTCATGTGTGGATATTTTATGTGGTCATTGTCATGTGGAGCCTTTCAGAGAAAAAAAATAGTAAGAAACTTTGTAGATCCCAGTACTTTATTTTCTGTGTAGTCTCTTATTTTCACTACCTTACGGACTTCAGAGAAGCTTGCCTGCAGGTTGGTGTAACGAAGAGAAGTCAGATTTGAGTTTATAAAGGAATTAAGCAGAAATTGCTTTCATTATTCAATTGAATTTCCTTGTTAGAAGGAAATCTTAACATCATCCTTTATTTGTACTTTTATAGTTACGTGTTGTAATTTTCTGCTAAATATTTTGGACAAACCAATTTGAGTATCTGGAGCTCAAACTTGTCAGTCTGTTGGGTGACTGGCAGAAGTGGACCACTGATGTGAGTTCACATCGTGCTTTTTCTGATCCCTTGCTGGGATGACTCAGAATCAGCTTGCTTCTACTCTTTCTTGGGTGTCTGCACTGAAAACTGACTCTTCCCTGTCATATGATTGCTCAATTTTACTTATCTGTACCAAGTCTACAATGACTGATCCAATAGAAGTTTAGAATGGGATTATGAATGCTACTGCAGTTATTAGCTGCTTTTAAGATGCCCCTACTTTCTAACTCTAAGTTGAAGTATGTTACCTTCTGGTGCTCTTTTTGACAGTGATAAATAAATACCAGGCATGGTGGGAGCTCACAACACAAAATGGTTATCTTGAAAGAGTTGTACCCGAAGTTAGAAATTAAGTTTACCATCAAAGGTAGGTAACTGGATTGCAGGGCTTGTCTCCTTTTTAAGAAACATCAGACGTGCAAATCCTTTAATTGTTATACTTACCACATACTAAGAATTAAAGTTTTTACCAGAAAACACCAGACAATTGTATGCATATAAAAGGGAGAGAGGAGAATTCTTTCTTTTTGTGGTATGCTGGATAGGGAAAATGATGGCTGATACCTGAGTAGGGTAACAAGTGTACAGGAGCCATAACACCCAGATTCTGCTGTGGATCTTCTAAATGAAGGGTTTAATTTGCAAACATGGTTACAAATCTGACTGGACTATAACTTATTCACTAACTTTTGTCTCATTGAGTCTCTGCTAATAGTAGTGCTTGATAAATAGCACTTCATGAGCTTTACTTTCTTCAAAATGGTTCTGCTGACGATATGATGATTTGACTTTAAAGACTGTCACCCCTGCAGTTGACTGCCATTTTTGTATTGTATCTGTAGGCAAAAGGCTGCATTCAAGAAAAGGTTTTAAACTCTTATCTTGAGAAATGCATGCTAGGTTTAAGTATTAGTATCCCTTTGCTTATTTTCTTCACCTTTTCTTTTCCTCAGTAATGCTAGGTGTGATGCTGATAGTGATATCATGTGCTGTTTGTGATTGTTAGAATTATTCTTAATTACACTACACTACAATAATGATAATAGTCTCATACTGCAGCTCTTCCTCTACGCAGTAGAAGTAGGATAGTGATTCCTTGTTAGTTAATATGAAAAAAAAAGGTTTCTTGGGACCTACAAAGGGAATAGGAAAGAGTTTAGGACAACAGTTGTAAAAATCTCCTGAAAAATCTGATCAAATATATTTAGGATCTGCCAAAAATGATTTGGGGAAGGGTAAAGACAGTTGTATTTAACCAAGAATTAGCATGATCTGTGAAAACAGATGTTCTCCCTCAAGGACAATGATGAAACATTAATTACAGGTAGAGAAGGGTTGAAGCAAAGACTGGAAACCTGCTGTTACTGGAGCTCTCTGCTTTTTTTTTTGGTAGATCTGATTTATTGCAACTAACTGGAATACAAGTTCTAATGACAATGAACCTTGAAACCAGGCAGGTAAATGTATTGTTCTGTGGCCCAACATGATACATTCAATTTACATCATGTAGTAAATTAAGCTTTATATGAATTGCAGTTATAATGAGTGGTTTGCCCTGTGATTTCAATGAAGGCCCCTGATGGTGATAACTGCCTTACAAATGCCAGGGACACTCACCTCTATTTAAAGCAAATGACTTCCTGGACCGCATCAGTTATAGCATGATGGAGGTACAGTGTGTAGGTGATTAAACGTTGCTGTCTGTGGTAACAGTGAAGCAGAAGAATTCCCTTAAGGTCAATTTATGGTTGAGTTTTCCTGGCCTGAGATTAAGTATTCTCTACTTCATTTGAGTGTAAGTAGTAGTAGGTATTGTGTGTATATAAATGAACACTGAAAGGTAGCCTTCAGAGCAAAGTAACTACAACTACTGGCAACAAAGGCAAGGTGTGAAAATGTAGAAAATAAGAATTGGTCTTTATAAACTTCTCATCTCTAACACAGTTTCAAATCCCTCTCTGTTGCTGATGTAGTTAAAGTTGAAATCAATTGCTAGTTTAATTGCATGTTTGAGCTATTATTATCTCTCTTGAAAGGACAACTGAAAGTCTGAATGTTTTCAGCACTGTTGTTATTCTACCTGGTACAGTGCTGTGATACTCAGAGGGATGTGAGCCTTGTTTTTGGACCTCTGAGTAGCATAGCTGCATTAATGCACTACTCTGCCAGTACTGAGGCATCCTGTCGAGATGTTGTCAGTCCTAGGTGTGTGTAACGGTGAGTTAATGCAGATGTATTGCTGTTCTGACACAGGGACCATATTTTGTCACATAGCTGTACGTATACAGAAAGCTGACTTCTTTCCTTGTCTGACAACCTGATTGTTCAATGCAAAGTTTGTCTAAAATATGTGTTAACAGAGAAATTCAGAAGGAAATGAATCATCATTTGGGTCACAAATGTGCACATGCTGAAAATAGCTGGCAGCTTCATGTGATTAAGGATGATCATGCAGAGTCAACACGGTACAGAGATCTTCTTTTTCCTATTCTTAAAGAGCCTAATGGAAATTAAATGGAACAGAAAACTGTAATTAGAAATGAAGTTATATCTTAGAGGAAGCAGGGAGAAATAAAATTATTTTGAAAGCAGGACAGCTGCAGGAAGACAATAGCAGTACTTATTTCATCCATGATTATGCAGTATAGGCAGCGGGTAAACAAGCATAAATAAGAATAGTAATAACTGGTTGTGAGTCTTTATAGCATGTCGTTCTAGTCTCTTATACTTACCACATTCATCCAATTAAGGTAATGTTCAAATCAAGCCACAGTACAGAAACAGTTAGACATGTCAATTTTATTTGCTTTTTTAATATTTGAGAAGCACTTCCCTTCCTCCCTTGCTTTGTTCATGGGAACTTGGTTTCTGCTCACTTTACGTATCTGGTAAGTATCCATAAATATTTACAACCAGTTTGAGTTCTGAAATTGAATCATATAGCGCAGTTCTTTGATGGAATCTGCTTACTTTGATAGGTATGAAGACTGCAAAGTATCTTCAAGAATTTTTCTGTTATAAAATAGACTTTCCTGGGTAAAGTTGAGGCCCAGAAGAGACAGATGTGTTTGAGGTTTGCATCAGTAGATGATCAGATCTGCTAAACAATGCAACTAACAGCAAGATGTTATAGGCTTAAGAAATGTAGACATTGATCATGCAACTGGAACTATTGGAAAAGGTGATTGCAAGAGAGCAGAGTTCATGTATTGATTAGATTATAATGAAGATTGAATGTGAAGAAACTGGGAAAGTATCTGTTCTTAAACAGAATAGGTAATTCTGGTGTGAAGCGGAAATTAAATGCCAATTAAAAGATTTCAGTCTCCTTAGTTCTGGGATTCAAGAGAGTTTAGGGTACTCTGGTCCTGTCACTGGCACTGGAAGATATTTACGTAGTAAACATTCTAGATTTTACCTATACCAAGAGTACTTTAAAAATTTCCAACAGAAGTACTCTGTCTCCTCAGTCTGTGTGTTTCAGGTTGCATGTGAATTACATCACCTGACAGAACTAAAACTTAAACTACCTTGCTATGGAGACCATTCAAAACCTCTAGGAATAACAATGATCTTCTGTCATGGTTTAGCAAGGAGTTGCTTTTGCTTAGTAACAGGGGGAGCGGGTTGCAGTGAAGACCCGATAAAAGTTTTTTAGACTCTCCCCCCGACTCCTGGGTTCAGACCCACCCCCCAGCCCGGCTGGGCCAATCTGGCGCCTCTGCGATCACTACTTAGGGACGGGAATTTGAGGTGCCAGGCAGGAGGTGTAAGAGTGGTACAAGATGGAGGCGACCATGCGGACCCCACAGTCGGAGAAGGAGGAAGGATGGAGCATCAGACCAGAGACCCCTCTGCAAGCCGTGGTGAGAGTGCAGCCGGTACCCCTGCAACCTATGGATCAGCAGCAGCAACTTCATGTGAGTGTGCCCGGA